>VZQC01015255.1:86147-365639 GCA_009823505.1 Rhizomys pruinosus | reverse complement strand
TTGTCAAATCACAAACATAATTTAGGCGATATATATATATATATATATATATATATATAACTTATGTGTTTATTATACTGTACTTTGTGATTGTGAATTGTATCAGAACAGTGTCAGTTATGCTGTTCTAACAAAGAAATTCAGTAGTCAATGGCTTAAAACACAGAATTTCACATTTGCAACTTTTTTTTAGACAGGCAAAAGGCAAAGTTTTTAATAACTAGAATAACATTATGCAACCAATCCATTAGCCAGTTCAGTAACTATCTGTTGAACATACTACCTGCTAAGACTGTGCTGAGTGCTGAAGACATAACATTGATCAACATGAACTGCTTTCTGGCTGCAGGACATATCAGGAGAGAAGGAAATCAAACATCTTAGCTCTTGCAGTGTGGAGAACACACATCCACTGCTGGTAGGAATGTAAACTCATACAACCACTGTGGAAAGCAGTGTGGAGAACCCTTAAAAGACTCAAACTGAGCCTACCACCTGACCCAGCCATACCACTCCTGGGCATATAACCACAAGAATCATCCTACCACAAAGATACATGCTCATCTATGTTTATTGTAGCTCTCTTTACAATAGCGAAGGGCTGGAAGCAACCCAAATGCCCCTCAACTGACAGTGAATAACAAAAATGCAGTAAATCCACACAATAGAACTCTATGCAGCAGTAAAGAAAGATGCCATCATAAACTTTGCAGGTAAATGGATGGAACTTGAGGCCATTATGCTAAGTGAAGTAACACCACCCCCAAAACAAAAAGTGAATGATTTCCCTCATTTGTGGATGCTAGTACCAAATCCCCCAATTGAAAGGCAAGCTGAGCAACGTTTTTGTTATATTTCTTTCTATCTGAAAGCAACCTTGATGTCATAATGTGAATCTCTTAATGAGCCCTAGACTTACCATTTACTTTAAGACATGGTAATTAATGTATATGAGCAGAAGGTATATATTCATATTTTAGAGTAATATAAAATCAAAGGGAAAGAATGTGAACTCCTAAACATATATCGGAGTTAACATACAGTTGATTCCTGGAGGACATAAGCCTGGTACATATATGATGTTTTTATAGGCATATTTTGGAGCAATACTATTGGGAGGGAACCACAACAACATAAGGACAGGGTCAAAGAATGGACTGATATAGTTAAATTCTGGCCAAAGCAATAAACCTTTGCAGAGTAAAACTTTAAAAAGACTGAGAGAAAGATGCAGGACATGTATGGCAGAACGCATAATCTGGGGTGTGGTGGGGGAAAGGGAAAGGGAAAGGGGAATATGTCTAAATTGAACTGAAAAATTTCCAAAATACACAAAACATCAATAAAAATATTATATTAAAAATAATTAAAAATGTATACACATATCTTGATTCATCTGTGACCCAAAGAATGTGATGCTGACTCTGAAAAACTTAGCCCTCTCCAAGGGAGCGTTTCCACCTTCCCCTTATTCCCCTTATTTGCCATCCTTCCTTCCTATAACAAGCATTATAAATGTTTACTTATACCTTATACCTCCTTTCTAGTACAGCATTGTGATTAGTCGTGACAGGTGATAACATTTTCATTAAAGAATAAATTAATCTTAATGGCCTAAACTATGAGAGGTCTTTCATCTATATGTTGCAAATTGTATGCAAGTCCTTGAATTATTAAAATGTTTATGGCAGATGGGAAGACAGAAGCCATAGAAATGACAAGTGTTTATGAATTGCAGTTTAATAAGGGCAAGAGGGTAGAGCTAGTACTTCAGTAAGCTTAAGTTTCCTGAACATGGAGCCCTAGTGTGCTGCACAGACACAGTGAATTTGTTTAACCATGACCTCTCAGATGAATTAACAGTAACATATGGTTCCAACCATCTGGGCTGTATTAATTATTTTACCCATGCAAGGAAAAACCAAATACATTGGGTAGGTTATGGTCTATGAATTTTAAGCATTCTCAGGTTGTCTGAAACTAACATTGAGCTTTTCAATTATACTTGAGTGTTATTATTAAATATCTTGGGCTTCTTAAAAAAGAAGTTTCTAATACTTATTTGAGTTATATATGTAATTGCAATGATCTTTGGGTGCTAAGACCAGCAAATGCTTTAAATAGCCCAAAATAACAACATGTATTGGTGTCTTATATTAGTTACTTTTCTTGTTGCTGTGAACAAATACCTGAAAAGAAGCAGCTTTAGGGGACTGGAGATGGTTCAGTGTTTCAGAGATCTGGCTGCTCTTTCAGGGGACCCAGGTTCAATTCCCAGCACTCACATAGCCACTAACAACCACCCATAACTCCTGTTCCAGGGGAAGCCAATGCCCTCTTCTGACCTCCTTGGGCATTGCATGACACACACACTTACATACATGCAAGTAATATATTCTTATTCTTAAAATAAAAATAATAAGGTTTTTAAATAGAAATAATATATTCTTATTCTTAAAATAAAAATAATAAGGTTTTTAAATAGAAATAATCTTTAGGAAGAAAGGGATTATTTTGGCTCACAGTTTGAGGAGATATTGTTCTTCATGGCAGAGGAGACGTAGCAACAAGTGGGTGAGGCAGCTGGTCATGTTGGGCCTGCAGCTGGGAAGGCAGGATAGGAAGGAGATTGGGGCTGGGGTATAAAAGGCCAAGATCAGCCCCAGTACCTGATTTCTTCCAATATATTTCCCACCTCCTAAAGTTTCTACAACCTTCCAAAACATGGCTACTTGCTGTTGAACAACTGTTCAAACAAATGAGCCCTGGGGGACATTCCACATTCAAATCACAACATAGTTTAAACATTTTGTTGAGATAAAGCTTCATAGCCATCTCTGCAAAGTTAGGTACCACATGAGCAACAAAGAGAAAGCAGTGTCTGTGAACAATGACCAGGAAAGTTCATCTCCCTCTTGGAATACCTATGCCAAACACAGCAACTATGTACTTTCCCGCTCAGACTCACTCGAATCTGAGGGTGGCTCAGCACCACCCTCCTGTCTGTTGATACATGGTAGAAAGCATATCTTCTCGTAAAAGCCCCCAAGCAGATGGCCATTTATTCTCATTGTATCGTGAGGTGCTATCCTGATCATTCAAATTAAGGTCACCAAGGCAGCCATGATATATAGCCATTGATGTCTGTAATGCCAGACTGATGGTATTATTTACTAGTGAAAAGAGATAATCATGAGCCAGGGAAAGAAGTTAGCCTGAACTGGTACAAATATCAATTGGGGTGGCAGTGACCTTGAACAGGCTCTGACCACTCTGGGTCATAGTCTTTGCATCAGCACCTGATGCACAAGACCTTGCTAGACTAGAGGACTTGTGACTATAAGCCAAACCTCTCAAAGAGGAAAGCAGAAGCTATTTATTCAGGACCTACTACTATACGGTAAGTAGGGAGGGTAGATTTGTCATAGACTTATGAGCCCGCAGGGCAGTAGGAAGCTTCACAAGGTGCTAAGATGGGAATATTTGGGCCCGGGGAAGCTGGAAATCTTATAGCATTTGTTTGGGGGATATGCTTGCTCTTCTCAGCTGGAAATGAGCACGAATTAAGGAAGCTTTGGCTTCCTTCCTTCCTTCCTTCCTTTCTTTCTTCCTTCCTTCCTTCCTTCCTTCCTTCCTTCCTTCCTTCCTTCCTTCCTTCCTTCCTTCCTTTCTTTCTTTCTTTCTTTCTTTCTTTCTTTCTTTCTTTTTTTCTTTCTTTCTTTCACTAAGCCATGACTGTTCTGGACACACAGCTGTAAGGGGTGGCTTTGCTTGCTAGGCCATCTGTTACAAAAGATGTGATTCAGCATCCCTGTTATATGTCTTCAGTCCATTTTTCAATATACATTTAATTTTTTAAACTAGACAATATCACAAATAGATGCCACCAGGTCCATAGAACAACTTCAGCTGACTCTAATTTTAAGATATTAAGATATGACAAACAACACTGGATTGGGATTTTGGGTTTGTTGAGACAGGGTAATACATAACCCCTGCTGACTTAGAACTTACTTTGTAGCCAAGGATGACCTTAAACTACTGATCCTCCTGCTTCCATCTGCTGCTGAGTTGACTTAGCAAGAGGCCTTCCTGAAAGTTGATGGTTTTGTTTGGAATTCCCTTTGACAGTACACTGGAGAATTGACAGGGATGGAGCACTGAGGGTTAACTTTGCTGTTGCATTGTTGGCCTCTCAGAGCAGGAGACACAGGTCTTCATAGTAGTATAGATTAAGGGACTTGAGCTGAGCCCATGGCACTAAGGAAAGATGGTGGCTCTGACCTGATCCTGGAGTACTAAGCATAGATGAAGAAGTGTCTGAGCTGAGCCTGTTGGGTACATTTTACCCAGCATGTGTAGAAGTCATTGGATGCACCTGCTTTACTAAGGTGGTCCAACTCTTTCTATTCTGTACCAGTTTTCTTCCAGCCAAAATGTTCACAGGTTTTGTTTGATTGACTTGCTATATAGTATGTTTGTAGTTTATTTTACTTTTTCTGTTTTCTTTTCTTTGTTTGAAACAGACTCACTCTGCACCCCAGTCTGAATCCTCCTGCCTTAACCTTCCAAATGTTGGGATTGTAGACAGGTATGCACAAATGGCTGGTAGTTTCTTTAGATGAAAGGAAAAGAAGGATAAAATCTGAGCTAACAAATAAGATATTAATAGAATTGTCATCCAGAGTGAAGCTGGTTCTGGAGTGGCAAGCCTATATTATTGACTTTTAAGGCAGAGGCTTCTTTGGAAAGGCCTGGAAATCAGCAGGCCATGACTAACCCAGCAAAAAATAATCAGGAAGATGTAAACAATTTTATTTTTTCCTCATTGGTGAATTATGGAAAAGCAGTTGCTTGAGGAAACAATGTCAGAAGGGGATTTCTGTGCAAGGACATAAAGAATAACAAACGTTTTACCCTCCTATCTGTCCACATTATTCTTACACTTTCCTCCCAGCACCAGTGCATAATTGAATACAAAGTAGTTTCTATCATGTAATTATGAAGAGATTCTAGTAAGTCACCCCAAATTCCTTGATGAATTCTGAGAATCAGTGATGCCTGAAGGAGACCGAGAGTCATAGATTAGTGGAATCTGTTTTAAAAAGATCCTGAGACACAGAACTTGTAACAAAACAATGATCTATTGATAACTTGCTGTTGGTTATCATAATTCATGTAGCCTTTATTTTACCATTTCTCCTTGTTACCTGATTCACAACCCTACTTGCACAAGATTACAACATAATTTGACTTTAAATTGAACTACTGTAATTTTGAATAATTGCAGTTTAAATGAATGCTGTTAAACAATAAAGTAATTTAGAGTTCATTGAGTCATTATTTTTATTTGTTAACTATTTATTTTGTGGCTACTATAGATGGAATTTAAAAAAAATAGTATAGAAATTCCTGAGTAAACTTTACCCTATTATTCTATCTGGAAACCGTATTTAAAATTTCAAAGCCAGAGAATTCAAAGAGCTGTTATTATAGGACTGATTCAGATTATGCATTTCTTAACATTCATTTACCTCTCCGGCTGTTGGTTCTTCACATTTTTATTGTATGTTTTGGTGTTCAGATCCATTACCAGGGTGAAGACAGGAAACCAGACCATGTCCACCAAATTCTTGGAATGGACATCTTCTCCCACCACTTGTATGCCACACATACCCTTATCACATAGTCCCTGAATCACTAATGTCCCCCCAGGAGTACTTTATGGCTCTAGTCAAACATTGTATAATCTTCTGAGGCTGCCTTTCTCCCTGCAACCCAGAACTCTTGAGATCCATTGAACTTGTCTATATCAATAACTTGTTCTGCCTTCTTCCCAGATAGTATTTCCTGGTATAAATATACCATAGTTTGTGTAAACATTCATACTTCGAAGGACATTTGGGTTATTTCCAAGTTTTGAGTATGAAAGAGAAAACTGCTCTAACATTCTCTCATGGATTTTTGTGTAGAAGGAAGATTAATTACCCCGAGATAACAATCCGGGAGTGAGATTTCTGGAATACCATAAGGAGATGGTTTTGGCTAGGAGGAAGCTACCAGTTGATTCCCTGAGCAGCCACACAGTCTTACAGTTCACGTAGTGTTATGTGACAGAGCAGCTTCAGCTTCTATAGGGCCCTTGGTGTCCTTCTCTTGTGCGTTCATTTCAGTGGTGGTAGGTGGGCACTTGTCACTGCTGTCACCTGACTCAGTGTTCACGATTTCGAATATCTTTCCGTGTGTCCGTTTGCCCTCCATATCTTCTCTTCTTGAAGAGTATGTCAGGGTCTTTGGCTTTTTCCTTTTTCTTTCTTTTTGAGACAGGGTCTCTCTATAGCCCCACCTGGCTTGGAACTCATTCTGTAGACCAGGTTGGCCTTGAACTCGCAGAGATCCTCCTGCCTCTGCCTCCCAAGTGCTGGGATTAAAGGCATACACCACCACACCCAGCTGGCCTTTTTCTTAATTGAATTTTTGTCTATTGCATATAGAATATCCCAGGCAATCTTAATCACCTTTATAACCCCTTCTCTCCCACAGTGCTGTCATTGTTCAATGTCTTTATGTCACGCATGATCGCATTCTACACACTGTTCTTCCCTTCTTGGCTTGTCTCCTGCCTGCAGGCCGACAGTCTCTAGGCTTCACCCTCACAAGAAGAGGGGAGGGAAAACCACAGGAGATCACCTGTGGAAAAATGAGCAGACTCACACATGTGGAGAGCCAGGAGAATAGTAACTCCATTTATTTTCTGTCAGTAAGGTCTATATATTGAAGGCTACTGTGCTCTGGGCAAAGAAGTGGGGGACAGGCAGAAGTGAGGGGTGAGCCACCTTGGTTCTAATGGGGGGGGCTGCAGAGCTCTGGTTTGTATAATAGGTAACTAGAGGTGTGACATTTTGCTCAATGCCTCAAGGGAAGGGGCCTGGAACTTTGCAGAGATAGGGCGAAGCAAGAATCATTGTACTATCCCGAATCTTCCTGCTGCAGATAACTCACAGAGGCAATTCTAAATGCCCACAGAGATATCAGACAACCAGAGATCTTCAGGGACAGGTCTTACAAGTCCTTGCTTCAAGCCACACACAAAGTTCCATTCCCACACAGTGCTCCTCTAGAATTCTTATACTCTGTCATTTGTGATCACGCCTACTGTGCCTAATTAGTGTCCCCAGAAGTTGCTCAGTGGAGGTCCATTCACTGAGGTCTAGTCAGCCTATACAGGGTCTCTCCCTTTAAGAAGATCAGCTCTTCCTCACACAACAGTAATAAGCTGCCAATATTTCTTCAGCTAAGATTAAGGCTTGCTCTCATTAAAATAAAAGGCCATGGGGCTGGAGAGATGGTATAATGGTTAATAGCAACGACTGCTCTTGCAGAGGACCTGGGTTCGATCCCCAGCACCCACATGGTGGCTGAGGACCATCTGCAATTCCAGTTCCAGGAGAACTCCAGTTCCAGGGGAATCCAACATTGTCTTCTGACCTCCGTGGCACTGCACGACACGGGAGCACAAACCTACATGCAGACAGTACATTCATACATATAAATAAAAACATAAATAAAAAAAATAATAAATAAAAGGCCATATAATTTAAACAATAAAAAAAGATTAAGGCTTGCTGCCCATTCCCCTAGTTCCATGCTGGGTTTCTGTCTGCTCGAGTTTGCATGAGTCTTGTGCATACTGCCACCATTGTTGTAGGTTCATACAAGCAAGGGTCCAGGAACTTGTAGGACTCTATTTATGTATGCTCATGCACCTCCTCCCTGGCTCTTACAATCTTTCTGCATCCTCTCCTGCAATGGTCTCTGAGCTCTGGGAGAGCAAAGCTTAATATAGGAGTCCTGTCCAAGGACCCACACTCTGCAGACTCCTAATCTCCATGCTTTGGTCATTTGTGAACTTTTGTGTTCTTGGCCCTCTGTTGCATAAGTAAGCTTCATTAATGGGAGTTGAGAAATTCATTAGTGTCCTTTTCAACCATTGTTCTATGTCTCTCTGAGAGCAGACTTTTCTTTTTTTACTATTTTTTTTAAATTTTAAGTTGACCTTTAGTGTACATATAGTGTCAAAGTAACATAAGTTAAACTTGTGATACCAAAAATGCATTAAATACAGTGATGCTTTAACATGGAAATTCCATTTTTTTCTCCAACTTGTATTGCTTCAATATATATATATACTATATCACTATATATATGTATATATATATATATATATATATACACATATCACCTGAGTTGGAGGATTTTCCTTCTTTCTTTTTTTTCCTTTTTCTTTTTTCTTTTTTCTTTTCTTTTCTTTTTTTTTGCCAAAAGATGTCATGTTTTCCCCAAGGAAGTGCTTAAAGTTTTCTCCTTGGCAAGCCCAAACAACCTTCTTTCCTGACCCTGTGCTCCACATTGGGGTCCCCCACCATGGTCACCCAAATGAGGTCCAGCAAGCATGTGTCCTGTCTTGATCTTCCAGCACTGGCCTCCATGACACAGTCTGGGTAGTCAAACAACAGCAGTCTACACTCTGAAGAGGCCGAAATCCCAGTAGCTGCTCAGTCCACACACTGGATATCTCAGTAGTCCCCATCTGGCATTGAAGTTTTGGAGGACTCTCAAGTTTTATATCTGAAGTACAACTTCTCAGACCTTACTGATTATTTATTTCTGGTTACACTTTCCTTTTGGATTCTCTCTCTCTCCCTCCCTCCCTCCCTCCCCCCCTCCTACAGAGCAGACTTTTCTAAGGCTGTTAGGCACTTCTGTTTCCAGGCTTTTTGCTTAGTGGGACATAAGAGGCACAGTGGGCACACAGGGAGCCCTTCCTTCCTGAGTCTTGGGATCCCTAAGTCATCTCTCCTTCTTCATTACCTTTTTTTATTTAACTGTTTTAGCTGTAGTGCATAGGAAAGATAAAAATAAATATTCTTTCATCTTCTCTCAAACTAAAAGTTTTCCACTAAGCCATCGCTGTAGCTTTGCAGAATCAATTACAAACTTAGTAATATACATTGATAGAAGCACAAATAGTCTCTTCCACCCTGTAAACAATCAGGGTTTATCAGGAAAGGCCAAACACATTTATTTAGTGTTAGAAATTAGGGAAACACACAGAAACAAAATTGAGATATACGACTGAGAAAATTCAATCTGCAAAAATCTGACTTGATTTTTAAAATTCCCCCAATAATTTGCCAAGTGACCAGATGACACACACAGAGCAAGTAAGCAAATAAAAACAAGGAAACAGCAACCCACTGCTCTCACCTCAAAGGGGATAAGATACAGTATATGCTGGCACCGAATATGAGTTACTATGGCCCAGGAACACAGATTCAGGTTAGCCCAAATTACATGATCCAGTGACATAATAATTTCATGAAGTTTTAATAACAACAGAAGAAAGAACCCCATAAATCCAAACACTTTTCAAACAGAAAGTATCAGCCAGGGTTAAAGCAGAGTGGGGAACCTCTGCTGTGGGTCTCAGGTGTGATCTGACAAGCATTCTTAGTTTGGGGGTTGGTGGAAACTGGTGGTTTGCTAATACTTCCCCCAGAGTTTCATGTGATAGTCACAAGGGTATTAGATTAGACACAGAGATGGCCAACCATCAAAGTTCTATTCAGTCAGCCTTTGCAGAATGTTCAAAGTATGGTGGGGCTTCCTTCAAGGAACTTAATTTCAGAGAGCCTTGGGATCATATGCATGAAATAGTACAACTGTGTTTACTTGTGGTAACTACAAAGTTATAAATAAAGTGTATATTATTTATATTCTTAAGAATAGAGATGGGAGCAATCTTTGTGATTCTCTCTCTCTCTCTCTCTCTCTCTCTCTCTCTCTCTCTCTCTCTCTGTATTTGTGTATGTATGTATGTATGTTTCTTACTGTTGTGTGAGGCTTTTTTTGGGAAGATGCAACACAAACATCTGTTCACTCCAGATAGACAAATCAACAAGAAATCAAAGAATTCCAGAAGAGTCAACTTGGAAGACCAATGAGTTTATTGGGATAACGTACAGGGTTAAGTTGGATAGATGGATGAGGGTTTACTTGCCAGAACAGGGACCACTCAAAGGCAGCTGTGTCAATGAAAAGCCATCCCATCACAGGTGATGACTCACAACAGCTACAACCCTGGAGTGCTCGGTGTAGCTTGTAGGCCACTCCATAGATGCAGAATATCATCTCTCAGCAATTGTTTACTGGAGCCATAATGTTGGAGAGGGGTCAGGTGAACATTTTTAGTTTTAAGAAGTTCTTGATTATGTGAGTTGTTTACTTTCCTAGTCTCATAATTATTCTTCCTTCCTCCAGGAGGAATCACTATACAGCACACCACACATGTACTACACCACACACACACACATACACACACACACACACACACACACACACACACACGCATGTCATAGTACCAAAGTAAAGCACCACCTCCTTTTCTTTTTCCTTGCTAAGAGCCTGGGCAGAGCAGAGCAGCGAGATGAAGCTGTGGAAACTTGGAAAAGCCTGAAAACCCTCTCAGTCAGGATAATCAAGGTTTGACTGGGGTTTCCATGGAAACAGAGCATAGCTCGTTACTGTCCCACAGACTCAATCATTTGACTCAAGATGTGCAGACAGGACTGGTGCTTCCTCTTTTTGGTACAGTCCACAATGATAGAAGCAAAATCTTGTTTGTACTTTGACTGCCCAAGAAACAGGCAATTGGTTGTGGAAATCATGCATATGATCTTTTCCTCTTTCACAGTGACTTCAAGTTGTTAAAAATAAAGGTTAGATTACATTGGTTGCAATCCCAGGCCTTTTCGTTCTAGCCTCTTTACTCTCCTTACATGTATTTTTCCTGGTGGATTCTATTTTTCTGGATGCAATGTAGAGTTCCCATTAGTCTACAGTGAAGTGTGAATTGTAGTTGCCTTGGAGATTTGGCCATGGTAAAAATGGTGTGAGCAAAGCAGCCCACTTCTCTCCACCTGCATCGTCCTGCAAATTCAAGGACTTTAAGGTGGTTTTCTGTGCTCACTGTCTCCAATGAAGTAACTACAGTTTGCATGTTCCTCATATGCCTCTGTTGTCTCTCAGGTGTGGGGTGAGCATGTGGAAACTTTGCTTGGCTGCCCAAGGAACCACCCTGTCCGTAATATGCCAAATAGGTGTAAAGTAGAAGAGTCTCTTGAACCAATAGTGGAAAGAAAAGCACATGTAACTTCTCTCCATCTCTGTTCCACTAGAAAAATTCAATTATATTTTCCTGACAAAAATTTTATCATAGTTAACAGAAAATTAAAAATATATTGTTAATTGTACATCATACTTTGAATTACCAGTCTAGGTAATTCAAAAGTCTAGGAATCTGTATAACATAGGGTCAATGACTGGGCACCTGGTCCCGGATTGAGTGCATAGCACAGAAACAAACAACAGAAAAATAAATGGAGTGCTAATCACTTGGTGAGAAATGTAAGGCATTTGGTGATATAAAGTATTGGTATCCTATAACAATTATGGTAAACTGTCCCCGTTATAAGATCAGAGACAATGTAGGTAGAGAATGAGTAGACAGGCAGCATGTTGTTCTCATCTGTGATGGTTAATCTTGATTGTCACCTTAACCAGATCTAGAATCACCTAGGAGTCAAGTGTCTAGGCATGCCTGTGAAGCACTATCCATAGTAGGTTAATTTCAGTGGGAAGGACCAACCTAACTGCCAGACAAAGAACCTGGGGAAAGGGAGCTGAGCAGCAGCATTCATGGCTGTGCTTCCTGGCTGTGGGAGCAGTGTGACCAGCTGGCTCGCACACCTGCTGCCAGGACTCCCCAGCCACTGTGGACACTGCCTTAGAACTGTGAATCAAAGAACACCTTTTCTCCCCCAAATTACTTTTTCCAGGGGTATTTTATATTGCAACAAATAAAATACCTATTTCCTTTTGATTTTTATTAGCATACATTCAGTGTTAAAAATGAGTTTCATAATATTTTCATACATGTATATCATGTACTTGATCACATTTCTCCCATCATCCTAGTGTGACTCTACATCCTGCTGGTCCCTTACCTCTTTCCAAATAGTTCCCATTCTTCTTCTTTCAAATAATATGTATACATAGATGTATATTGAATATATGCATATATATATATTCAGATCAAATATCCACATATGAGAGAAAACCATATAACATTTGTCTTTTAAAACATTCTTTAAATTAGAGCCAACTGTTATACAGGAAATCTCTTACAAAACCAGTATTACTGCTTTATTTAATTGACTAATAGACATAGGAACTGTGAAAAGGATTATTTTCTAGTCAGAGCCACATATAATACTAAAGTCTTTTTAAGCTGTGCAATTAAGAAAAATACATTAGTTCAGGAGAGCTCTGACATCAGCAATGGATTATTCTGCAAGGAGATGTTGGCCAGGGAATCCAACCCGCCCCCCCCCAAAAAAAGGTAAAGTCTTCTTGCCTGTAAACTGGGATACCTGCAAGAAGAGAGGTGGTAAGGTCCTGCTGTTGAAGACCTGGTATAAGCATGGGAAAGATGTATTGAGACTGCACTTGCAAGTGTACAGTTGGTCTATGGAATGCCAGAGAGTGTTACCAAAGGCCACTAAACCAATAAAGCAAATATCGGTCTCCTTGAGTCAAGCAAGACTCCTCTGTCAGCATCAGCTACACCTCACCTGCCTGGAAATACTGTGCAGCAGTGGCAGCCATATGTCTGTATATCCCAAATCTAATTGGCTAGTAGCTCTTTCCTTGGAGGAATAATTCATGGCTGATGCCACAAGCCTACATCCTCTAGTGGTTAGGAGAAGTTATAAACCACAGTAAGACCCTGTCATCTTTTATAGAAAAAAATATAGTTCATGGATTAGCATACCACCCAAACATCTGTGACTATACTAATGTAACCTACCATAATAATTAGTAGTTTAAATGCATGTATATCTAATTGCTTGTGCTTCATTAGTAGGATTAAAAGGTTATTCCTGGATAAACTGTCAACCCATTAAAGGAAACAGCCTGAACTTATCAGAGTCTAAAATGATATCTCCAGAGAAAGTAGACTGTTTTGCTTCCTGCCCACTTGTGCCACTTTTAGGGAACAATCTGCGGAAGAGGGGGCATGGTAAAATGTAAGGGCTGCGATTGGGGTGAATGGTGCAGCTATAGCAATATAGACTGGACTCTTATTTGATCAACATGATTGTACATACAAGCCCCTCCAGCTGGATGGTGGGAGCCTTGGGCTGTGTGGGTTTGGTCATAGCTGCTTGCAAATTGGTTTTACATGAAGGATACTTGTATTCACTACTTATTACTTATTGTTAAAAAAATCAAATAAAATATTGAGAAAAAAGAAAAAACATTCTTTATATTTATTTTCTTTTTTTTTTTTTTGTATGAGTGTTATACCTGCATATATGTAATTGCACCTGTGTTGTGTAGTACCCACAGAGGTCAGAAGAGGGTGTCAGATACCCTGGAAATGGAGTTTAGAGAGTTGTTAGCCACCATGTGGATGGTGGATTCTAACCCAGGTGCTCTGTAAGAACATCCAGTGCTCTTAACCTCTGAGCCATAACTCTGGCCCCAACATTTGTCTTTTTTAATATGGCTTATTTTGCTATCAATGATGATTTCCAGCTCCATCTATTTTCCTACAAGTTCATAAAATAGTTCTTTATAGCTGAACAACTCTCTCTAATGTGCATACATACCACATTTTCTTCATCTGTTGATGATCATCTACACTAGTTTCACACTCAGTTATGGTGAATAATAATCAAGACATCAATAATCATGAGTGTCAGTACCGTCATATGCTGACTTACATTTCTGCAAGTCTGTACCCAGGAGTAGTAGGGCTGTGTCTTATGGTGGTTCTACTTTTAGTTTTGGGAAGCTTCACTAACTTATGTTCCTACTACCAGAGGCTTCATTTCTCCTCATATTTTGCCAACGTTTGTTTTTGTTCTTTTCGTGTGTGTGTGTATGTGTGCGTGTGTGTGTGTGTGTGTGTGTGTGTGTATGCATGTCTGTGTCTCTCTGTGCTTGTATATGTCTGTGTACGTATGTGGTGGATGTAGATACATGCATGTGTATTGTATGTACAGGTGACATGCCCATGGATGCATTTGCAAAGGCCAGAGGAGGACACTGCTGAAGTTTGACCTTTTAACTAGGTCAGCTCACCAGGACCCTCTTGGGATCTGCCTGTTTTTGCCCACCCCCAACACTGGACTATGACTATGTGGAGCCTTGCCTGTTTATTACCTGGGTGCTGGCAACCTAAATTCATGTCCTCACGCTTGCATGTTTCTTCAACCCCTGCTGTCTATTTTCCTTTTCCTTTTTTTTTCAGAATAAACATTACCTTTTTACTTATTTTTATGTACATTTTAACTTTTGCGCATTTCTTATAATAGATCTAAATCAAATTTAGACACCCTCCTCCAAACCAAACCAGCAGATTTTACGCATTCTGTCATGTATGTTAAGGTCTAGCCGGGTAAGCGTTTGTACGCAGAGGTCCCTTGGTGCAAGTTCATTCTTTGGAATCTAGTCAGCCTATTCTGAGTCACTCCCTTAATGATCAGCTCTCCCTCACCCCAGAGTAATTAGGTGTCCATAGATAATCAGCTAAGATTGGGACCTGCCTTTTCCCCAGCTCTGTGCTGGGTTTTTGTCTGATTAAGTTAGCATGGGTTTTGTGCATGCTACAACTTGCACCATTGTTGCAAGTTTATATGAGCAAGTTCACGGAGGCCTGAAAGCCTCTGTTTCCTCATGTTCATGCACCAACCCTGGTTCTTACAATCTTTCAGCCCCCTCTTCCACAATGGTCACTGAGCCATGAGTAGGTGAGGCTCAATATAGGAGTCCTATCCAGGGACACACACTCTGCAGTCTCTTATTCTCTATAACTTGAGAGATGTATTTTTATTCTCTTTAACCACTATTCTCTTATGTTACATGAGCCTTTGGTATAGGGTTCCTACACCTTCCACTCTAGATGTGTCATTTAGGACTGGACATCTCTCAGATATATATTTTCTGTGTGACCAGTTGTGGAACTTTGTGATGGTCTCCACCTGTTGCAAAAAGAAACTTCTTTGATTAGTGGTGTATGGTATACTTGTCTGTAAATAAAAGGTTACATATTTAGAATATAGTAAGAAATCCCATTTGCTAGAGATGTAATAGAGATAGGGTTTTCCCTAGAAGTTATGACCTCCATGTGGTCTTTGGCTATGTTTGCTGTGAGACCCTAAGTTTCCTCCCATTGAGAGGGTTTTATGTCCAATTAGTTACTGAATATCCCCTAGATAAAAGTGCCACTACTGCAAAAATAGAGATTGTTTGTTGTGCCAATTTTTATAGTTATTGTGTTTTATACCTGCCTTGGACCATTGACTGATTTTCTTCCTTAATAGCTTACATAGTGTTCCTCTAGAACTATGAGAGATGGTTGTCAGGGAAGAGGCTTCCATGTCAGTTCCAACTCCATCGCTCCAAGTTCCATGTCTGAAGTATGTCCCGTCTTCAGCAATAGGTTCTTACTTTCAAGTTCTGAGAGGTAATCAAGGGCTGTGGCAAAAGTCCATGTTATTTTGGGATTCTCTTTGATTACCCTGACCAATAACTTGAAGGGAAGTTTCTCCTGTCTGGCAGTGTGTTCCTTGTTAGATAGTCTTTAGGTATGCACATGAACTCATAATATTGTCTGCATATTTTATGGTTTCTTTGAGTTAATACATTTCTCTCTCATTTCACACCATCTAAGCTTTTCTTTTTATCTCTCCTCAATGTCCCTGTCTAACTTCCTTCTCCCTCCCCAGTTAAAGTACCTCCATTTTCCTCTTGCTAATACCTGTCCCCCCATCTTGAGTTCATTCCCCCCCTTACCCCCATGGTTCCTTGTATGTTCTTCCCTCCTCCCTTCCCAGCTCAGTGACCCCATTTTCCCCATTTTCCCTTTGCTAACATCTGTCTCCTACTCTCCCTCTTTCTCAGATGCTTCCTTTCCCTTTCCCTTCATGGTTGTTTTCCATTTTCTGGCTCATATGGTTATATCAGGATATGTACTCACATATCAGGGAATTATGCTAAGAGTCACAAATGAAGGAGAATATACATTGCTTGTTTTTCTGAGTCTGCATTACTTCACTTAGTATAACAGCTTCTAGTTCCATCCATTTGCTGAAAATTTTCATTATTGAGTCTTTTCTTACCACTGAGTAAAATTCCATTGTGTAAATGTTCTGCATTTTCATTATCTATTTGTCAGTTGAGGAACATTTAGGTTGTTTCCATTTCTTAGCTATTGTGAAAAGAGCAGCAACAAAACTGGATGTACAAGTATCTCTAGAGTAGAATGAGTTCTTTGGGTGTATGCCAAGGAGTGGTGTAACCGGATTGTGGGAAAATCCAGCTTAAATTGAAGGCTAGCTTCCGGCTAGCATGCCTCAGGGCACTGTGCGGAAAGTTGGGGAACTTATGATTGGTCCTGGGAACTGACATCATTTAGTTTATAAAAGCAGGCTGTAGGGGCTGGAGAGATGGTCTAGTGGTTAAGAGTGCTGACCGCCTTTACAAAGGACCCAGGTTCTATCCCCAGCACCCACATGGTGGCTGAGAACCATCTTTAACTCCAGTTCCAGGGGAATCCAACACCCTCTTCTGACCTCTGAGGCATTGCACCACACAGACGCACAAACCTACATACAGACAGTACATTCATACACATACAAAAATAAAATTTTAAAAAAGCAGGCTGTAGTAAGAAATAAATTTCAATTTCATAGTAACATCATCACAGAATTCCCAGCCATTATTTTTATTAATTATTGCTCCCATACAGGCTAAGGTAGGCCTGTATTTCGTTCGGGTGGCCAGTAAGTTGGAAAAAAGGCTCCCCTTTTGAGGACCACCAATCTGGGTAGCTGGTGTTGTGAGTGGACACAGGCTGAAGATAGGCCAACAGCTATCAGCCTGAAATCCCTGTCCAGGGTTCAGCAGTCTCTGGGCAGGTGGGAAGTCATGGCCAAGAGTGGAACACGTGTCTTGTGGGTCCAGGCTAAGGGTCTGAGTTGGAAATGCCATTCAGGCTGGGCTACAGGAAGTAGCCAGCTGGCCTCTGTGCCAAGGGTTCAGCTCCCCACAGTCTCTGCAAAGTGGGCACTGTGTTCCCTTTCCCTTAGCAGGGCCACGTTGTCCTGTTTGGCATAAAAAGAAAGCTTCCTACACTGGTTCATATGGAAGATTCATTTGTCAAATTTTAAGAGTTTGCCATACTGCTTTCCATAGTGGTTGCCTGAATTTGCAATCCCACCATCAGCGAATGAGCATTCTCATTTCTCTACATCCTCTCCAGAATTTGGTATCATTTGTTCTCTTGGTGTTATTATTGCTGAATTTCTCATGTAATTTTCTGCTTGTGTTTGTAGTATTCCTGAGTGTTCATACTGCAGAGGTTCTTGAGAAATTCTAATGCCTTTGTATCCTCCCTGCAATGGTGGACACGGGGACACTGTTCTTTGAGCCTGGGATCTGAGCTATTTTTGGACTCTGTCAAGTATTAAGTATGTAGGAAGGCAGTGGCGGAAAAGATCTGTTTGGCCTTAGAGAGTCAGATTGTAATTGCGTCTTCCCAGTTACCAAAGCATCAAATAGAAATGACTTTAGATACAAATGATACAGTTTGCCTGCCAGTTCCTTTTCTTTCTATTCTTACTGCTGAGACACAGTATTTGACATAAGCAACTAAAAGGAGAAGCTTATTTGGGCACACAGTTGTTTTATTTCTTAAGGTTTTTGTTTTTAAATCATGATGAAAACCACAAATTGCTCATATATTCTCCAATGTGAATGGATATTAGATTGAAAGGGAATGTTAGAGTTAAAATGCACTAAGAATAGGAGCAAAAAATAAATACAATAAGTACCACAGGTCCTTTTCCCTTACTAGCTACTGTGGGCTATTTCCTTGTATCACTGCCATAATGGACTGCACTCAAAACAGTGCCATGGGCAATGTGATGGCTCAGTACGTAAAATGTAAAGTACTTACTACACAAACCTGACAACTTGAGTTCAATCCCTGGAACCCATGTAAAGGTAGAAAGAGAGAACTAACACCACAGATAAGTTCTCTGACCTCCATATCAGCACCATGGTATGCAGTCACACAATAATAATAACAATATTAATAATAATTAACTTAAAAAATCAGTGTGCTAAGGACTAGAAAGATGGCTCAGCAGTTTAGAGCATGTACTGCTCTTACAGAGAATCTGAGTTCAGTTTCTCATACCTGGGCCAAGCAGTTCACAACCTCCTACTCAAGAGGATCCCATGCACTCTTCTGACCTCTGTGCACACTGAACTCACATGCACAAACTCACATATAGATACACACTTTCCTTGATTTCTCACTTTTTCTCAATTTCTCATTATATCTAATTCTTAATAAAGCTTGCTTCTGCTTTGCTATACTTAAAGGACTCCATGCTTTTCATTTCCATTGGTATGAATAAATGAACTCAGAGTCAGAGTGTCAGGCTGACCTTTGCTAACCAGTGAGTGTCTGGCAGCTTACAACAGCAAGACAAGTACATCTGGGATGAAAAGGGTTCCATCACACTCAAAACCTTTCCCACAGAAAGGAAGGCAGGTTCTTGTCCAAGACAGCAGGAGCTTGTGATGTGACACATTAACATCTTGGTAGATCAGGAAGCAGAAAGCACCAGGTGGAACCAGAGAGGGGTAGAACTTTCTAGACCTGGGTCCAGAAGCCCATTTCTGCTAGCTAGGTCATGTATCTTAACTGTTCCACAATTTCTGAAAATAGCATCCAATAGCTAAGACCAAGTGCTGGAAACAGGATTTGTGGGTAACATTTCACATTCAAACTGTAAGAGTCTATATTTCTGTTTAGGAAATTGGATAAAATACATCAGTAGTTTAAGTCCAGAAAACTTGAGTGTTTTTAGTAAGGAAGTCTCCAATTACTGCTAATGAATATACAAGCTCATATCAAGTAATAGAGATGTTGTGAGGTGTAAAGAGTAGAACCAAGTCCCAATGTAGTCAGTGGATCAACCACTCCTGCTCAGGGTGGTTTTCACTGCCACTGTCTGACATTTATTCTTTCTTGTATTTTCTCTGGAGAAGCAGCACCTGACCTCACAGCTGCTGTGGCATCTCCTGTGGGCCCTTTTCCCAGTGTTCCTGAGAATTCCTCACAAACTAGTCAAATAAAAGGATGACTGGCTCGATGATGGGGACTCCATGTCATGTTTGTTAAAAGTGAATGGGGTGTCCTACAACTGAATCATGTCACTTGGTGCTATTGTTCAGTTATTCTATCTCTTTCTTGGTTTTCTGATTGAGCATTCTGTCAGTTGTTAAGTTAGTGGTGAAGCACTCTGTGTTGTATCTGTCTACATGCCCTTCATTCCCTTGTTCATTGACTTTGAAGCACTGCTGTCTCTTCCATGCATCCTCCAGATCATAGTGCCTCGGTCTTTTTTTTTCCAGTTGTCATTGCCCTCTTTGTTCTAATACTTGTCTTTACTCTGAAGTCCAGTGCATCTCTACTTAAAGAAGGAATATCCCAGGCTGTGCTTTAGCTGCCTTGGAACTAGGAACTCCTTCTGGGTGTTTGTGAGTAGGATTTGGATTACTTGAGAATGCTGGGCCACCTTGGACCTTGAGGCTGGTGGTGTAGAGGAGCAGCAAAGAGGGATGTGTATTTTGGGGAGGCAGTACTTTCTAGGAAGTAACTGATAGCTGTTTGTAGCCAGAATTCTCCCCATCAATGAATGTGGTGGTTCAAAGGAAAAATCTTTCAGGGAAATTTAAATCTTACAAGTGAGATAGAAAATGCTGCAAAACAGATAGAAAAATTAAACGCATTATGTTTAATACCAGAAATTAAATCCTAGCCCAATATGGGCTGAGGAAATACTGCCTGAAAAGGTAAGTATTTACTAAGTAGGATATGTAATAATTATGCTTCAAAGAAAATCTAAAGGCTTTGATATAAAATCATTGATAAAATTAATGTCATGAGGTTGACCAACACTAAAAGAAAGAGAATTTCATAACTTGAGTGAGAATTCTACATAGGCTTCCAGTATGAAAGTTTAATTACATAAAATACCTGTTTTTATTTTTATTTCCACCAATGTTTAAAACTCCCTTCCAGGGCTGAGAAGATGGTTCTTGGTAGAGTCACCTGCTGTCAAGCCTGGAGACCTGAGTTCTATTCTTTGGGATTCACAAGTTGGAAAGAGAGAACTGACTTATTTTTTTGTAGTAACATTTATTTATATTTAAGGGATTCATAATATAAGAGCACAGTTGTTTTCAGATCACATTAATGTTTCTCAGTTTGTCATACAATTAGGTAATTGGTGCTAGCATTCACAGATGAGGGATACTATTTGCCTTTTGTTTTTCTGGGACTGTGTTTCTTCATTTAGCATGATAGCTTCTAGCTCCGTCCATTTACCTGCAATGCTCATGATGTCATCTTTCTTTTAGCAATAATTGCACCTTGGATAAACCTCATTGGCTATGATACTGCCACTGCACAAAGCTGATGTCATATTTCTTTACCGCTGCATAGAACTCCATTGTGTAGATATACCACATTTTCTCTATCTACCCATCAGTTGAGGGGCAGTTGGGTTGATTCGAGCTCTTTGCTATTGTGAAGAGAACTGCAGTAAACATGGCTGTGCATGTATCTCTGTGGTAAGATGAGTCTTGTGGGTATATACCCAGGAGTGTTATGGCTGGATCAGGTGGCAAGTTCATTCCGAGTCTTCCAAGGGTTCTCCACACTGCTTTCCATAGTGGCTGTATGAGTTTACATTCTCACCAACAGTGGATAAGGAGAGAACTGACTTTTATAAGTTGTCTTCTGACCTCCACATCCTCTCTGGGACACCCCCCCACACACACACACACATACACAAACACACACACAGAGTAAATAATTCAGTAAAATATTATTTTAAGGGCTATTTCCCGGGACCACCTGAAGCACAGGTAGGAGCTGGGTGCGTCAGCCAGGAGGAGTGTTTGGTTTCATCCATTCTTCTTTGGCTCTATTGGCTTGTGTGGCTGTGGGGGCAGAGTTGTCCTCTGAGCTGGTATAAAAGGTGGGCCTGTGTGAGCCTTGAGATTGGGGATTTCCTGGGACCACCTGAAGCACAGGTACCAGGGCTAAACAGCTAAACACCCCCGATCCCTGCCAACTGGGATTGCCGAAGTTTCCAAGTGGAGTCTTTGGAGAACCTTCAAAACAGAAAGGGAAGAGTGAGTTAGACTTCCAATAGAAAGCCTAAAGCTTAGACAAGTCAACACTCCATAAGCAAGGAGAAAAGCAAATCAATCAAACGAACAACAAAGGCATATGAAGGAGGCAGCAAAGCAAACCTTCAACACAGCGAAGAGGCATTTGGGATTCGCATTGGAAAAGAGAAACCCACATGCCAGGGACACAAAGAAGAGACAACATGGGAAAGGTTCAAGATAATTCCATAGCAAGCTCAATGAACCCTGTGGAAGAGTCCTAAAGTGGGATCCCCCTGGGGATGGCCCAGGACACAGATATTAGAAGTACAACTATGAACATACTCAAAGAAATCAAAAACTATAAAGATATTAGAAGTACAATTATGAACATACTCAAAGAAATAAAAACTTATAAAGAGCAGGTCAGAGAACTAAAAATTCCTAGAAACATTTTACATTTTTCAGTAAAGTGGCAGGATGCAAAATTAACCTAGAAAAATCTGTAGCCTTTCTTTTTACCAACAACAAGCAATTGGAAAAGGAATATAAGGAGACCTTCCCATTCACAATAGCCTCAAAAATATCTAAGAACAAACCTGACCAAAGATACTAAAGATTTCTACAATGAAAATTTTAAACCCTTGAAGAAGATTGAAGAAGACAGCAGAAGATGGAAAGACCTAACATGCTCATGGATTAGAAGAATTAATATAGTAAAAATGACCATCCTACCCAAAGTAATACACAGATTCAATGCAATACCAATTAAAATCCCCATGAGTTTCTTTACAGACTTAGAAAAAAATCCTGAAATTCATATAGAAAAAACAAAAGACCCCAAATAGCAAAAGCAACCCTGAGCAAAAAGAGCAATGCAGGGGAATTACTATACCAGACTTCAAACTATATC
The DNA here is from genome assembly GCA_009823505.1 of Rhizomys pruinosus. Lineage (NCBI taxonomy): Eukaryota > Metazoa > Chordata > Mammalia > Rodentia > Spalacidae > Rhizomys > Rhizomys pruinosus. The sequence goes on along the minus strand of VZQC01015255.1, from coordinate 343,408 downwards.
ACAGGGTTATAGTCATAAAAACAGCCTGGTACTGGCACAAAAACAGACCTGTAGACCAATGGAACAAAATTGAAAATCCAAACTTGAGCACATGCAATTTCAGCCACTTCAAATTTGACAAAGGGGCCAAGACTCTATGGAGGAAAGACAGCACCTTCAGCAAATGGTGCTGGTAAAATTTGTATGTATAACCACTTCTAGAAGAATAAAACTAAACCTGTACATTTCACTCTATATAAAAATAAACTCCAAATGGATCAAAGACTTCAATGTGAAACCTGAAACTCTGAAAATGGTAAAAAAGAACTCTGGCAGCACCCTACAACATATAGGCGAAGGAAAAGACTTTCTAAATCAGACAACAGCTGCACAGGAAATAAGGTCAAGAATCAAGGACCTCGGGGCTGGAGAGATGCTCTAGCAGTTAAGAGTACTGACTGCTCTTGCAGAGGACGTGGGTTTGATCCCCAGCACCCACATGGCGGCTCAGAGCTGTCTTTAACTCGAGTTCCAGGAGAATCTGATGCCCTCTTCTGACCTCCACAGCATTGCATGACATGGGTGCACAGACCTGCATTCAGACAGTACATTCATACATACAAAGAATAAATAAAATTTTTTTANCACACACACACACATACACAAACACACACACAGAGTAAATAATTCAGTAAAATATTATTTTAAGGGCTATTTCCCGGGACCACCTGAAGCACAGGTAGGAGCTGGGTGCGTCAGCCAGGAGGAGTGTTTGGTTTCATCCATTCTTCTTTGGCTCTATTGGCTTGTGTGGCTGTGGGGGCAGAGTTGTCCTCTGAGCTGGTATAAAAGGTGGGCCTGTGTGAGCCTTGAGATTGGGGATTTCCTGGGACCACCTGAAGCACAGGTACCAGGGCTAAACAGCTAAACACCCCCGATCCCTGCCAACTGGGATTGCCGAAGTTTCCAAGTGGAGTCTTTGGAGAACCTTCAGAACAGAAAGGGAAGAGTGAGTTAGACTTCCAATAGAAAGCCTAAAGCTTAGACAAGTCAACACTCCATAAGCAAGGAGAAAAGCAAATCAATCAAACGAACAACAAAGGCATATGAAGGAGGCAGCAAAGCAAACCTTCAACACAGCGAAGAGGCATTTGGGATTCGCATTGGAAAAGAGAAACCCACATGCCAGGGACACAAAGAAGAGACAACATGGGAAAGGTTCAAGATAATTCCATAGCAAGCTCAATGAACCCTGTGGAAGAGTCCTAAAGTGGGATCCCCCTGGGGATGGCCCAGGACACAGATATTAGAAGTACAACTATGAACATACTCAAAGAAATCAAAAACTATAAAGATATTAGAAGTACAATTATGAACATACTCAAAGAAATAAAAACTTATAAAGAGCAGGTCAGAGAACTAAAAATTCCTAGAAACATTTTACATTTTTCAGTAAAGTGGCAGGATGCAAAATTAACCTAGAAAAATCTGTAGCCTTTCTTTTTACCAACAACAAGCAATTGGAAAAGGAATATAAGGAGACCTTCCCATTCACAATAGCCTCAAAAATATCTAAGAACAAACCTGACCAAAGATACTAAAGATTTCTACAATGAAAATTTTAAACCCTTGAAGAAGATTGAAGAAGACAGCAGAAGATGGAAAGACCTAACATGCTCATGGATTAGAAGAATTAATATAGTAAAAATGACCATCCTACCCAAAGTAATACACAGATTCAATGCAATACCAATTAAAATCCCCATGAGTTTCTTTACAGACTTAGAAAAAAATCCTGAAATTCATATAGAAAAAACAAAAGACCCCAAATAGCAAAAGCAACCCTGAGCAAAAAGAGCAATGCAGGGGAATTACTATACCAGACTTCAAACTATATCACAGGGTTATAGTCATAAAAACAGCCTGGTACTGGCACAAAAACAGACCTGTAGACCAATGGAACAAAATTGAAAATCCAAACTTGAGCACATGCAATTTCAGCCACTTCAAATTTGACAAAGGGGCCAAGACTCTATGGAGGAAAGACAGCACCTTCAGCAAATGGTGCTGGTAAAATTTGTATGTATAACCACTTCTAGAAGAATAAAACTAAACCTGTACATTTCACTCTATATAAAAATAAACTCCAAATGGATCAAAGACTTCAATGTGAAACCTGAAACTCTGAAAATGGTAAAAAAGAACTCTGGCAGCACCCTACAACATATAGGCGAAGGAAAAGACTTTCTAAATCAGACAACAGCTGCACAGGAAATAAGGTCAAGAATCAAGGACCTCGGGGCTGGAGAGATGCTCTAGCAGTTAAGAGTACTGACTGCTCTTGCAGAGGACGTGGGTTTGATCCCCAGCACCCACATGGCGGCTCAGAGCTGTCTTTAACTCGAGTTCCAGGAGAATCTGATGCCCTCTTCTGACCTCCACAGCATTGCATGACATGGGTGCACAGACCTGCATTCAGACAGTACATTCATACATACAAAGAATAAATAAAATTTTTTTTTTAAAAAGAATCAAGGACCTCACTAAACTTAAATTCTGTATAGCAAAAGAAACAATCAAAGAACTAAAGAGAAAACCCACAGAGTGGGAGGAAACATTCACCAGTGACACATCTGACAGAGGATTAACATCCAGAATATATAAATTACTCAAAAAACAAAGGAGCAAGAAAACGAATGACCCAATCAAAAGATGGAGTAAAGAGCTGATTGGAGACTTCTCAAATGAAGTAAAGATGGCTGAGAAACACCTTAAAAAGTGTTCAGCTTCACTAACAATTAAGGAAATGTAAATTAAAACCACTTTAAGATTTTATCTTACCCCAGTAAAACTGGCTAGGATCAAGAAAACAAAAGATACCAAATGATGGAGAGGTTGTAGGGAAAGGGGAATATTCATTCACTGCTGGTGGGAATGCAAACCCTTCCAACCACTATGGAAATCAGTGTGGAGAACTCTTAAAAGACTCAAAATGATCCTACCATCTGGCCCAGTCATACTACTCCTGGGTAAATACCCCAAAGACTCATCCTATTGCAGACATACTATGCAACCATGTTTATTGACGCTCTCTTCATAATCAAGAAAAGCTGGAACCAACCCAAATGCCCCTCAACCAATGAATGGATAAATAAATCATGGTACATCTACACAATGGAGTTCTATGCAGAGTAAAGAAATACAAAGTCATGAAATTTGCAGGTAAATGGATGGAACTAGAAGCTATTATGCTAAGTGAAGTAACAGTCCCAGAAAAACAAAGGATGCATGGTGTCCCTCATTTGTGGATCCTAGCACCAAATCCTTATCTGTAAGGCAAACTGAGTATTTTTTTCTTTTTTAATAAATATAACACTTGATGCTACTATAAAATGTACACTAAAACATACATCAACTTGCTATTTAATTTATAATGTAAAGTAACATTTATTTTTACCTTCATGCAACTCTACTGTTTAAAGGTGAATCCCTAAACATGTTTTGGAATTAACCTATGGGTTTTTTTCATACATCGTAATTTTGTTTTATTTCTGGAGTGTATACACGCAAACTTTGGAGTAACGTAAAATCAAAGGGAAAAACAATAACAAAAAGACTTGTTCAAAGAACTGACTAAAACAGCAAACATCTGCCCCAAACAGTAAACTTCTGCATCAAAAAATTATAAAAGACTGAGAAAAAGATTCACAAGCTCTGGCAGCCTGGATGGCATGGAAGGGTGGATGGGTCTAAATTTGATTAAGAAATGTTGTATGAAATCCACAAAAGTTCAATAAAAAAAAATTAAGAAAAAACACTCAGGACCTTAGATAGGGAGATTGAAACCATATTTCAGCTCTGGCCACCTTCTGAAAGTGAAAGACAGAAGAAGAAATAGTTACACCTTGACTTTCTGAATTGGGCTTCTGAGAAAGAAAAGCACACAATCTTGAGGGAAATGTATCTTCCTAACTCTCGGTCCCTAGCTAGGTCCCTAACCTGTGCCCATGAATTTTCTTTTGAGGGGAGAAACAAGGCCAGGTCTCCACCTAGAAGTAGATCCCATTTATGGGATGGAATTTGCCATTTCATGAATGAAGAAACTCATGAATTAAAATATGAAGGAAGAATTAGACTATTTCAAGAGTAATGCTACAGACAGTCATTAGGAGCATGAAAATACACTCCTACATCCCTTGAATAACTTTTTAAAAGAATGTGTTCATCAATAAAATCAATGTTAAAATATGGACCAGTAAAATCACACACACACACACACACACGCACACACACACACTCACACAAATTGCCTGTGCTGTTGGCTGAGCACAGTGCCTTGCATAGGATATTAAAATAACATGTTTAGGGGCTGGAGAGATGGCCTAGAGGTTAGGAGCACCGACCGCTCTTACAGAGGACTCAGGTTCGATCCCCAGCACCCACATGGCGGCTGAGAACCGTCTGAAACTCCAATTCCAGGAGAACTCCAGTTCCAGGGGAATCCGAAACCCTCTTCTGACCTCCACGGCATTGCACGGCACAGGTGCACAGACTTGCATGCAGACAGTACATTCATACACATACAGAAATAAATAAAAATTAAAAAAATTAAAAAAAATAATAAAATAAAATAACATGTTTAATTATGGGGAGACTGGATTTTACCCTGGTGTGTAAAAGGACTTTTAAACAGATCATGGATTAGATCGAGCACACTATTGGTAAGCATCTGTTGAGTGCTTGCATTGACAGCTTGACACAGTACTGGTTTCTGTCCTCAGAGCCATACTGCTTCATGGGGAAATTACCTTGATCTTGGTGGTGCAAATGACTTATTTCTGCAGTTTATAAGAAGCAATCTAATTCTGCTTTGGAATACACTGTCCCACCATAAGTTTTATCTATGAGGAGATTTGTCACATTAAACCTGGGGTGAAAGTCTTTGGTTAGCATGTACTAGAAAGAAATAGTTGCAGAAATTGTGCCTAGCAGGTTATTGGTGAAAAGAAAATACTTGAGAAAGTGGTTAGTTAGAAGCTTGGAAAAAGTTTAATAACAATAAAAATTAATTAATTAATTAAAAAACAAAACAAAACACTGACACTCATTAATCACAAAAGAAAGGAGACTTCCCCTTCAGTAGAATGATTTTTCAGGAGAAACTTTGCAAATGATGTAAAGGTTAAAATTTATTTCATTTTAGGTAATATATTTTTGTAATTATGTCAAATGTTACATATTAACTAAAATTTAGCATTCATAATAAAACATAAAAGTTTTATGACAAAAAGATATCTACTAATTCTAGCAATGAATAAAATATCACATTAATTTTCTTGATTACATTAAAAAAGAAGCTTGGAAAAATATAAAGAGCATTTGCGTCAGCTGCATTTCAATATGTAAAGCAGTCAGCACAGCTTATAGTTATGGCCATCACAGGCAACAGAAGAGAGTAGTTGTTTTCAACCTGAATATTTATATTAGCTGATTAAAATCCTTAGATCTTTTACATCTCATTAACACCAAGTTCAATCGCATGTGAGCAACTCACATGTTAAGATTTAAGAAACACCTACTCTGGGAGCTAGAGAGATGGTTCAATGGTTAAGAGCCCTGACTGCTCTTTCTCAGGATCTGGGTTCAATTCCCAAAACCCACCTGGGGGTTAACAACCTTCCATAACTCTAGCTTCAGGAGAATCCGATGCCGTCTTCTGACATCTATTGACATTGCACGACATGGGTACACTTACACACATACAGACAATATGCTCTTACACATAAAATAGAAATAACAGCAACAAAAGCACACTGAAACTGATGTGCTCCTTCCTTGAAAGTGCTGATCCTGGGCTGGAGAAATGGCCTAGCGGTTAAGAGCGCCGACCTCTTACAGAGGACCCGGGTTCGATCCCCAGCACCCACATGGCGGCTGAGAACCGTCTGAAACTCCAATTCCAGGAGAACTCCAGCAACCAGGTGAATCCGACACCCACTTCTGACCTCCGCGGCATTGCACGACACGGGTGCACAGACTTGCATGCAGACAGTACATTCGTACACATACAGAAATAAATAAAAATTAATAAAAAAAAAAGAAAGTGCATTGATCCAATCTCCACTCACACCCAGAACAATCTGCCTTGTTTTGATGAAGAGACAACATTTTTATCTACTTCCTCCTGAAACTGCACATCAATGAGCTTAATAAGTTTTCCAAGCCAAATCCTCATTGTATTAGCTTTCTTAGCACCAAGAGAAACAGCTGTCCAGTGTTAATAACTTCTCCACAATTTAATGAGTGCTAGACTCAGCAAGACTTTGGCTGCTGTTCCTACTCACCCATCGCGTTCTGTAGTGAAATAAAACAAAGGCAATAATTTAAAAATTGCTGGACTTTGCTCTGCCATATTAAGAATATTTTGAAAGTCTTTAAATTAAACAGTAACTGTGTTTGATACACAATTGTAAGAGTTTTATACAAAGCATAAAAGCTGACTGCTTTTTAATTATTTCTTTAAATGGCTTCATCTACTTGGGGTTTCTCTTCTTTCTAAATAGTTTTTCATTAAATTTTAGGAAATATTTATTTTTAATTTCATGTGTATGAGTGTTTTACCCACATGTACGTCAGTGGACCATATACGTGAAATGACTGGTGAGGGCTGAAGAGGGTGTTGAATCCTGTGGAAATAGAGTTACGAGCAGTTATTAGCTACCCCTTGGGTGTTGGAAGAGCAGCCAGTGTTCTACACCACCAAGCCTTCTCTCCAATCCTAAATGCTTTCAGAGAGAAGTGGTAAATGGTGTAGAATAGTACAGAAACCATTGTGTCACATCTTCATGAGGCTTGGCCAGGATGAGCACATGTGTGATTTTGTGCCGGCACTACATCTTCTGTGAGATGAAACATAAAATGTGCAATAAGGAAGACACAAATGTGGGAAAGGGATCTACAGAGAGGAGGGGCTGATGGTGAGGGAGGGATGCAGAGCAGTGGGCTGACAGGAGTCAGAATCCACTTATGTGCATGCATGAAACTGTCAAAATATTTATGTAATGAGACAAATAATACAGAGGTGGGCATGGTGGCATATGCCTTTAATCCCCGATTTTGAGAGGCAGAGGCAGGTGAGTTTCTGTGAGATGGAGGGCAGCCTGATCTACATAAAAAATTTTAAAAAAGGATTACAGCTCATAGATATCCCTGAAAAGAGTTATCTTTTTTTTTTGATAATGTGGGTCAAAGGCTTAGAATATTAATTTAGTTAATTGTAAAAATTGTTTTATTCATTGAAATTTTTAAGAAGAAAACTTAAGTTGATAAATGATTACTGAGTTATTAATGTCCCCAATGATAGGGACAGAGGCATAACTCCATTTCAGCCCCCACAGCTGCCTGAAAAGATCTCTTTCCCCTTAGGAACCTTTTAGATTAACCCATAATTCATAGTTTTCATGAAGAAAAGAATTTCAGGACAGCCAAATATGGAGCAAAGCTGGAAAATTATTGAGATACTTCAGGGTTACCAGAACAAGGCTTGGTGAGAGAATGAACAAGCAGAAGAAGGGGGAGGGCTTCTCCAGGGAGTCAAACTAAATTTCTTTACAATGGGTATATATAGCATTTTGGTTGCTTTCTAGTTGCAGCTCAAAAGGTTGCTAAGAAACCTCAAAGAGTGCAGCCAACAACTAAGGCTAAAAGTTAAAGAATTTTCTTTTATAAACAAACTGGTAAGGTGGATTTCTACAGGTTCAGGGTTAGGAAAGAGAAGCATGCTAGAAATTCAAGGATATGTAGAGCAGTTTATTGACTGTCCTTGAGCAGATGTCTTGTGGAAAACATGTATCATTTCCATAGGCAATTTGGGCTTTAACAGTGGTATCTCAAGTTTTCTGAATTCAGGTGAGCAAGGACCCCCCCACTGCCATGCTTTCCCTCCCATGCCCCCCCTCCGCCCCCTCATTTTCCTGTCTTTCTACCTAGCCTCAATTGATAGTCCTATTCATGGGATTGGAGGTATCCTTTTATTATTTTATTTATATTTTTCCCTTTAAAAACAGGAATAAAATACTCAACACAAAATGAAAATCGTATTTATTTACCTCCTAATTGCTTTCCTATTGCTTTGTCCTGAACCTGGAATTTGATGTGCATTTTTCCAGCCATTACTGCTTTCATTCCATTAAATATATTATGCGTAGTATTGCTAAGTTTATCTTCAAATTAACATAAATATGATAGAGGTCTTTTAATTTTTTGCTGTGCTGGGAATGGATCCAGAACCCCACACATCCTAAGCAAGCAGTCTCCCACTCCAATGAGCTTCAGCCTCCCCCAGTGAGGTTCTCAGTACACTCAACTCTGGTTTAAGTCTCCCCATGTTGATTTGTTCAGGCCTCACTAATTCAGTCAGCTGCTGTGTGGATTTCTGTTGCTGGCCTGAACCTGGGTGCTTTTCTACCTCTTTTCCAAATCGCAATGGTGTAGAATGGAGCAATCACACCCATTCCCATTCTCATGACAAAAATTTTGCTAGCAAACTGTAGATCATTTAAATATGAAAAATTATTACTTAGAAAATATTTTAAAAATTCCAATTAATCAACTAGAGATATGAGATCACATTAAGAAATTTGGTTGAGGAAGTCAAAAAGGGATTTGGAGAAACAATAACAGGAATTAGCAATTTCTGATTTGCCACACACATACACACCCCAAAATAGAGGAAAAGGATCAGTGAAACACAGAAGCATATAATGAATAAAAAAAATGAGATTTTCATATCTGCTAGACTGTGCATCTTAAAGTCTACAAGCATGTGATGTGCAAAAATAGGATCTTGTTTTCCTGAGGGAAATGAAAATTGGTATATTATTTTGGAGAATAATCTGATACTAAACATTCTGTAATGAATTGTTATTCTTTCATTCATTTACAACCATATTTCAACTACTAAAGTTTCTTGTATTGTGAATGAGTATCAATATTTTCTTACTGAGGAGTTTCCTTCTGGCCACCATCTACTCTCCTTGATGGCCTTTCTGCTGTTGACCCAATCTTGCAACATTGGCATTTCTGTCTGCACTAGTGATTCAAGGTTTTTATGCATTTTTGTGTCTTTTCCTGTGAAAAGAGGAAAAACAGAAACCCCAACATGTTATGCTATATGGAAAATAGTTTTGAGATGGGGAGATTTGGGCTGACCAGACCTGGTGAGCTGTTTGGGGAGGGAGATGTAGGCCTTAAGGTCCGCTAAAGGAAGAGACACTGGGGAACAAGAGGGTGGACACACTGCCCAGCCCTCCCTCCCCCGTCCCTAGTCATAACCTGGTGCCTAGATGTTGACAAATTAGGATGGTTTTAGCCACAAATTTGTGGCATTTGCTACAATAAGAAATTAACACAATATTTGAATTGTATTGACATTTTCTTTGCTTTGTGTTGCTGCCAATGTTTCAGGATACTTCAAAAATCAGCTAAGTCATTTCTTGAGTTTTTAATTCCTTGACTTGGTTTATAAAAGGATAATTATCACTTCATTAAAGACTTGGAAGGCATGTCTTTGCAAGTGCCTGGCCTCCTGGGCCTTCCTGCTGAAAATTAGAAAGGAATAGGTAGAATAGTTTTTAAGACATTTGAGTGTTTTTTTGGTTCAAAACAGTGGCATCTTGGTTTCAACTTATTTTTAGATGAATTCTGGTAATTATGAATTTTGCAAAAAAATTCTTTGTTATCTGAAACTCTCAGTTCATTCACACAGTGGTTTCTGTTCTTTTGTTCTGAACACACAGGTATTTGTGGTGATAACTAATTTATGAAATTTTTACTCATGTTTTCTTTTTCCTATCATTCTTCTTGAAGGTGTTCATATTTCAATTCATACTGTGTTCAAGATATTTTTCTTTATCAGTGTCTTTTAGAAAGTATATCTCTTGATTTTTGTTAAGTGATGGGAGTCTCACTGTGTCCCAATGTCCCAATGTTGTTTCCAAAGTCCTAGACTCTGAAGTCCTCCTGCCTCAGCTTCCCCTAAAGATCTGAGATGATAGACAGAACCAGTGACTTATCTGTGTCTTCTAGAAGACTGATGGGCTACAGCTAGAAAGGCCTTCCCATCCATCTTAAATTTGTCTTTTTTTCTTTAATTTGGCGATATTTATATATTGTTTCTTCAGTTTTTCTACTAATTATTCTCCTTCTCTTTTCTCCCCCTGAGACTCCAATTATCCAACTATCAGCATCTAGTAAGTCTTTGGATGTCTAGATTTTAATTATATTTTCTTTTTATAAAATGTTATTCACTAATTTTATTATTTATTGTATAAGTGTATTGCTTGCATGCCTGTAAGTGTACTAGTGCCATCCTGCACAGTGCCCACAGAGGTCTGAAAAGGGTGTTAGATCCCCTGGAACTGAAATTATGGATGGTTGTTAGTCACTGTGTGGGTACTAGGATTCAAACTTGAGTCCTCTGCAAGACCAGCCAGTGCTCTTAATGAAGGATCCATCTCTGCAGCCTCCTTAATTTTATTTTCTTTATTCTTCAACTTAGATGCTCTCTCAGTGAGTTCACATTACCTTATCTTCTATATTATTTTTGTTGTGCCTTCCTGTATTAAATGTGGAATAGACACAAAAATCAGCTGTGCTATCAAAGTATGGAAGATTCCCAGTAACACCGAAGTTGTTTGATACCATCAAAGACAAAAGGAACAGACCACTACCTGAGCTCTGGGCTGCATTTGATGATTCCATGTCTCATGGAGGTGAGATTTAATGATTCTGATACCACTATAGGTTCACCAGTCTTAAATAATTAGGTGAATGGGCAGCAGTTGGTGCAAGAGGGAGAATTTATACATATCAGGAGCAGACTGGACCACCACTCTATGTGGAAATGAGTTAGAAATGGCATTTTCAGAATGAGCTCAACCCAGATCCCAACAATTAGACACAGAAGGAATTGCAAGTGTGTTTGTGTTTATGCTACACGTGTGTTCCCTCATTACATTAGCATGATGGCTTGGGGAAGTGCCACTGCAGAAGTGACAAGCCCACCCACAACCCAAATATTTATTGATTTCTCTACAGGATTTACTGAAAATTCACCAGGCCTCCTTAGGGTTGGGCTGATTCTCAGTGTGGCACTCAGTGTACAAGTGTAGAATGCTTTTAGTGCCAAATACAAGGAAGTGAGTGAACAGGGAATTTAGATGGGGTGTGTCAGAGACAACTTAAAGAGCCACAAGTATATAAGGAATACAGGGTATTCCCCAAAGTATAAAAAAGCCACAAGTATTTGAATAAATAAAAGACTAAGCCAATAAAGAAGCAAGAAGAGGCAAATCTTAGCCCCTAAGAACCTCAGGTAAATCCTGCAGATGAGAGTGCCTGCAGCCCCTCCCCTAACACACAGGCACTTGAGCCCTGGCGGTGCAGAAAGGTTTGCATTCAAGCAGCACCATATGAAAAAAGGCAAAAACAACTCCTGAATGGAGAATCTTGGCCAAACATACTTCATCCCAGTGACTGAGATGTCAGCAGCAGCTGGAATGCATGCAGGCAAGTGTCCTGATGTGGCATGCCAAGCTGGGTGGGCACCCTTCTGTGGCACTGCCACCCCGAATTACATCGTCAAAATAATCACGAGGAAAACCAACAGGAAAATAGTGAGGAAATTCTAGACACTTCCCAACTAGCACTCCTCAAAACTGTCACAGTCATGAAAAACCAAGGCAATCTAAGGAAATAGCACAGGCAGGCATCAGAGTAGCCACTCAAATCTGTGTCCTAGGAAGATCCTGAAAGGAAAAGTGTACTAGGGTACAACTGAGGTCAGAATAAAGTATGGACTTAAGTTAACAATAATAAAATTTGAATGTTAGACTATTAATTATAATAATTATAACGTGCTAATAAAGATGGTAACAGGGAAAAACTGACTGCAGAATATATAAGAACTATCTTTGTAACTTTTTGTAAATCTAAAACCGTTCTCAAGTTCTAAATAAATACTAAGAAAATAGAGATAGGTAGATGCCTCAGTTGGCAAAGTACCATTGCACTAGCAGGAGGACCTGTGTGTGCTTCCACAACAGCCACGTGACAACCTGGGCATGCAGAGCACACCGACAACCTCGGTGCTGAGCACTCAGGGGCAGGTGTGCTTTCAAGACCTTGGATCAGAAACTAAGGTGGAGAATGGTTGAAGAAGACATGAACATTGACCACAGGCCTCACCACACCCCCACATGCAGGCATACATACCCACACAAACACACGTACACCATACACATACCAAAAGTTCATTAAGAAAACAGTAGTAAACTTGAGAAGTTCCAGTTTGAGTTTGTTGAAATGACAGTGAAAAAGTATCCCAATACTAACGCATGTTTTTTTTTCTTATAGCAATTATAAGAATAATATTCATTGAATCTTATACAAGAAAGAATAATATTCATAGAATATTATACATAGCATATATGCATTTATATCTTTAATTTTATATAGAGACACATGTATTATTTGCCAAGTTGTATTTTTGCTAAGCTGTTTATACTGAAAATTGCCAATGTGTTCAGCAAATTTCCATAACTGAGTGTTCCAACAGCAGATAGAACTCATAATTATGAAAATAGACCAGTGGCTTCAGATTCCAGGAAAAATGTAGCATTCTTTATGATTTTAGATATCGTTTGTACTTTAAGGATGTTGCTTTAAATCCACTACATGCTTTTATGATTCCTGCTTCTGAGTATGTTAGTATCTACCCTGTGCTTGGATAAAACACCGGTTTAGTTTTGGCTTTCATGGTCACAATTATATTAAAACCACTCCCTTCTGCATTCTCTCCCCATAAAGTTGACTCCCAGTGAAAACCATCAATGTGGCAGCAAGTGTACTCATTGTGAACAAATATCACTTTCCATTTAATTTCAAGGTTAAAAATGGAATTAAGAAAACTGCAGCCTAACCCACAGGTTTCTAATGGAATGGCAACATTTCACAGAAAATGAAAACTTTCATTTCGCGGGATTCTAAATTTTGTCAGATTCATTTAGCTTCTTTAAAAGGAAGAACAAATGTGTGAGCAGTCAGAGGTCATCAAAACGGTGAGCTCATACCCACATGTCTGTCCACTGTGGAAACAGCCCAGAGTGGAGAAGAGCTTGGTGTTTTTCTGCTTTGTTATAGAAACAGAATCAAATGCTCAGAGCGAGGGCTGGTATGGCAGTACCTCCCCACAAAGGACACTTCAGATGGAACAGTGGCTCTAATTGTTTCCTGAATAATCATCCATGGCAATTAGCTGAAATGAGGACTATGTCCTGGGGAGAAGATTGGAGAGAAGCAACAATGTGAAAAGCAACTTTCTCAAGTTGTTGCCATGGCTACCAGGACGCAGACTATTTCTATCACAGCAGCAAGCAGAAGTGCTTTCAGAAGAAGGGACAAAGGGAAAAGGAATCAGGACTATTTCCATAGCAACAAGGAGATCTGCTGTGGCACAGCTACACCCTACCCAATAATATTGATATTACTCATTAATAATTTTATAGGAGTAGACGCATGGAAAGCCCTGAGCACACTGTGTGTTAGAAACGCCTCCCAGGTTCAGAGGTGCTGCTAAGGAATCGCTGAGTGTGGCTACAGCTGCTGTTTATTTGATGTCAAGTTCAAAGAAATTTCCTGACTTGTACCAAAGACACTGTCATGTAGATGAGTGTGAAGTACAGAATACACAGTTGGACTTCAAACATGATTTCAAACATGCAGGACTCCGAATAGAACTGCAGTATTAGGCAAGAAAGATCTGATTAAAGAAAGAAAATATATGTGATTGATGGAGCAAGTGAGCTCGTTTACTAGGAGTGAATGTGGGGATGAAGACAAGTAAGAGGGTAAGGCTGGAGTCTGAAGGTCCTTTATGTATTATGCATGATGTTCACTTTGAAAACAGCGTTAAAATGTACTCATTCATGTACATATTTATTGAACTTCTGCTACAGCCATTCTATTCTAAGTTCTTGGAACCCATCAGTAATGTAAACAGAGAAGAAGTGAAAACACACACGCACAAAACAAAACCATAAGAAAAGTTTGAAGAGAGACATAGGAGACAGAGAGAGAGAGAGAGAGAGAGAGAGAGAGAGAGAGAGAGAGAGACTTCAACAAAGCAAATGAGCAGGATTCAGTGCAAGAAGGCATTGGTGCAACTGAAAATGAGGAAGCAGGGGTGACCTAGTAGAGTAGGCAGGATGTGAGGAGGCTGAGTGCCAGTAGATGGAAAAGCTGTCCTGACAGAACCCTGTGCAAAGGGAATAGAAGGTCCAGAGCAGAGCCCAGGGTTCAGTAGCCACAACTTGACTTGCCTTCCATGTTACCCAATTGCCCAGCCATTTAATTTCCTGTTCAACTGCCCTGTTTCCAAGGGCTGGACTTTGAATTCAGTAGGAACTTGTTAGAAATGCAAATTATCTGAATCTATGCAGGAGGTATTTAAGCAAACCATTCACAGCCTGTGAGGTAACAGGCACCCAAGGTTATTCTGACTGCTGACTGTAATCTGTACAGTCTCCTTAAGGAGTCCCAGGACGTCAGTCACATCGCAGCCTTCCTGTAATTCCATCCAGGTGCTTGTAGAAGAAACTGAGAAGAATCATCTTCAAATGCCCTAGTCAGAAGCCAGTGAGGATAAATGGTTGTTAGAGGGTGAATACTTGGGGATCCTGTCCTGAAAGAGGGACGTCCGGGTCCCCAAGCATCTGGCCATCTACTCTGAAGCAGTTCAGGCAGGAGCCCCATCTACAATGAAACAAGAGAACCAGTCTGAAAGCAGGTGTGCCTGGTGAGAGACACGAGAAGTTCATAATGAGTCAAGTTTCACTCAGTCATAGGGTGGAATGTTTTAACAAATTTTCTCACCTAGTCCTCTTTTCCAATTCTTCTCATTAGTTAGCTTTGTATTCCATGTTGGAGTTGGCACCTGACTGCGTTGTATCTTTCCAGTCTGCTTAGAACAGGCAGTGACTCCTCACTTGGGCCCCCAAAGAACTAAAGGCAGGATGTAGCCCAGCATCTCCACCTTCATTTTGCTCCTGTTTCATATTGGGTTGCCTGCTTACTGCTACATTTGGCAATATTGATGCAAAGCTCAGTTGTTACTTCAAAGAGGAGATAAATTTTTCTGAGTTAAATATGAGTCCCATAGCGAGGTACACAGACCTCCATTGTTCTAGAATACATGGTCCAATGTGAAAGTGGTTACACAAAGTTTTATAATCAAAGAACAAAAGAAAGTCATAATGTAAATCAAGGCATTTTCCAAAAACATTTTCTGGCCTTAGTCTCACAGAGATCCACTTGCCTCTGCCTCCCGAGTGGTGGGTTTAAAGGCATGCACAAACATTTCTGACTAAAATCTTGTTTTTTTTTTATTTTCTATTTTTGTGAAGTAACCTTTTCATTTTTTTAAAATATGAAGCCCTTTGTAATGTATGTCTTTAAAATTTATTTTAGCAGAATTAGTTTGTCACAACTCTATGCTATTTCACTGGCCAATTTTGAAAAAAAAAAACATGAATGCTGTTGCCGTTGGAAACTGATGGTGTATAATTTTGATGTAGAGAGCAGGGTAGAGAGATGGGAGAGAAGAGCGAACAGGAGCAGAAGATTCAACCGAAATAGATTATGCATGAAAATAGCATAAGGAAATCTGATACTTTATAAGCTAGTAAAATAATATAAAGTTTAAATTTGAGCCACCCTGGCTAGAGAAAGCTGCTCCCATAATCAATGGATTGTTAAGAAAACCTCTCAATGACACGGTTAGGATATGTCCTTCGGAGATTTTGGCCATGTAGGCCCAAATGACCTCAAAACAATACAGGAAATTGCCAGTGTTGTCAGTAACTTTATTAGTTACTTTTCTGTTACTTATTACCTCAGGGCGAGTCCACGATGGTGGGGAAGGCATGTGGCAAGTGGCAGGCTTACTTTCAGGGGAAGGAAGCTGAGAAATCACATCTCTATCAACGTGCAGGAAACGGGGCAACTGGGTGTGGGGTGGGGCTATAAAACCCTCAGAGCTTCTGTGTGGGTAATTTAATTCTTTTATGGTTGGATTTGATGTCTGAGCCATAGGAGGAAATTCATTATCTGATACTGTAAACCCAATCAAAAGCCAGTGGTTGTGGGGTGTTATACGCCCTAGTAGGGAAGCTACTACTGTTGTTTTGGTAAATAAGCATAATATGAAAATGAAATAACATTCTAAATAACTCTGAGTCCACAGTTAGTGCTATCAGCTTTGGTTAGAAAAACTCCCTTGGGGCTGGAGAGATGGCCTAGTGGTTAAGAGCGCCGACCGCTCTAGAGGACCCGGGTTCGATCCCCAGTACCCACATGGCGGCGGAGAACTGTCTGAAACTCCAATTCCGGGAGAACTCCAGTTCCAGGGGAATCCGACACCCTCTTCTGATCTCCGTGGCATTGCACGACACGGGTGCACACACTTGCATGCAGACAGTACATTCATACACATACAGAAATAAATAAAATTAATAAAAAAAGAAAAACTCCCTTTTGAAGTAGGCAGTGGTGAATGCGGAGTCATAATTAGTCAAAATCTCAAGAATAAGTGACTGTTGATGCCAAGACATAGATGGGACATCTATATCACCATCTCCAAGGTTCAAGGAACAGTGTTGAAGAAATGAAGGAAATCAGGTGAGAGCCAGATGCAGTGCTGGCTTCCAGCCTGACATGGATACTAAACTCTTGAATTTTCAGTATCTGAGTCCTGCATATGATATGAGATCTGCATGTAACTGGGCCCATCGCCATTCTGAATACACCCTTTCTCCTCTATGTTGCTTTATGTCAGAGTGTTTTATCACGGCAACAGAAATGAAACTAGGATACTGTCATCAACTATTAGTTACATATAATTCCTTATGGAGCTAGAGGTTGTTGGTTCCTTTGGTTAGGTTTGTTCCCAGGTATTTTATTATTTTTGAGGCTATTGTGAGTGGGGAGGTCTTCTTATATTCTTTTTCCACTTGTTTATTGTTGGTGTAAAGAAAGGCTACTGATTTTTCCTGGTTAATTTTGTATCCGGCCACTTTACTGAAATTCTTAATCATTTCTAGAAGTTTTCTGGTGGAGTTTTTAGCATCCCTTAGATAAACTATCATATCATCTGCAAAAAGGGATATCTTAACTTCTTTTCTGATTAGTACTCCTTTAATTTCTTTCTCTTGTTTTATTGAGAAAATGGATTAAGTAACAAGGGAGGTCTTGCTAGACAATCAGACCAACATAAATAATAAGATCTGATGTTATTATTCCCACATGAAGTTTCACTAAATCTAAGATTAGCATTATTTAGGAATATTTCCAATATTTTAGATAGTTTGGAGGTTTTCAACTTAGGTGGGAGGGGTACTCTGTTGTTGATGTAGTTGAAGATTCCTGAAGTGTCCTTAAAAGAGGTTTGCACAAGTTTAGGATGAGGAGCACGGATCGGCAGTTGTGTTGAACACTGCACGTTAGCAGAAATTTCTAGAGGCTTTTCTATCCATGCTGAAGCAAATCCTTGGTGTGCTATTTTCTCAACTGACAGAATCACCTGGATTTACCCATTTTTTTTTCATCTAGCTCATCTTTTCCCAGGATTGTGCTGTGGAAAGTCTCTATAACTACATCTGAAATTTTAATTAATATTTGGAAAGTCACTTATAATGTTTATAATTTATAATGTTTCCTCTCAGCATAAAAAGCTCATATAACATTTTGTCCATTTTTATAGGACACCAATAATTATTTCACAAGGAGATAATGTTCTTCTCCAAAAGGGGTAAATCTTAGATTTAAAGGTAGTAACATGATTGACATTTACTAAAGAAATGAATGGGTTTTTTTTTCTCAATTTAAACAGTTATATTTTTAGTGCCATTTGTTAATTTAACCAGCAATCCAGTGGACTAAAGATCATAACGCATAAAAGTTCTGTACAATAGGCCAAGAATTTGTGAATATATATTTAAACATGTATCTGGTAAAGTTTCAGTGTGGCCACATAGTTTATCATGAATGCCTCACTTCTGAATGATTCTTCCTAATAAAATTTTCCCTATTGCAAAAGCCTTCTGACAAGGATGCCTTCAACCCAACTGAAAACATACACTCTTAGCATTAAGACCTATTTACATCTTATTGGAAACATTTGAATAAAATGTAGTCATAGGTGTCAAATGCTTGAGGTTTCAATTCTGGTACTTTAAGCAACTTATTTTTTGGTAAATGTAAAAACATTGCTGTAAGTACAAAATTAGGTTTAACTTTTATGTGTTCAATTTAGAGTTATTCAGTTTTAAATTTTATTTTATTTTTTTCAGTTTTAAATTTTTGATAAGTTTACATTTTGAAGCATGTTCTACAAGATTTTTGGAAGTTTAGGCAAAATTATTTCATAGTAAGATAAACTACTCTTTCATCATTTTCACTAAAGGAGCTTAAATTCTTTCATATTTCTGCATATGCAATTACATGTTAAGTATAATTTAGCTATAGTCTGACCCTTAGTTAACTCTCAGAAAAAATAGTTTTGGGAAATTTTTCTCTGTATGTTGACATTTTATGAAAACATATTTTTGTAATACCAAATATATTGCAAAAGACACCTGAACCAAATTATATTTACTATGAATTAAACAAATTAACACCCCCTGTCTATGTGACTAAATCTTAAGATTTTGTAAACCTTTTAGTAGGCAATAACAGCTTGGCTATAAAATGAGCATTTATTTCTATCCCAGTGTCTATTATTAACTCCTAAATGCCTGTACCTCCACTATGCTAGGCTAAGATCACATCCTAGAACAGTATGTTTTTCAAGGGGCAGCAGAAGGGGAGCAAATAGCACCCATCCAAAAGATCCTACACATTAATGATGTAAGTTAAAACTCAAAAGCATCCTTAAAAATGTTCATATTAATTGGCTGGAGGGATGGCTTTCTGATTAACAGTACTGGCTGCCATTGCAGAGGACCTTGCTTGGGTTCCCAGTACCCACATGGTGGCTAATATTTGTCTGCAACTCTAGTTCAAGGTGATCAGGTACCTTCTTTGGCCTCCATGAGCACTGCACACATGTATGGTGCAATTTCATGCAGGCCAAATATTCATATACATAAAATAAGTAAATAAATAAATAAATAAATAATGTTCATATTTATATGCAGATACATACATTTTAAGTTAAGCATGTCAAGATCAATAATAAAATAAAAATGCAAAAATTAAGTGGCCAAAGTTTGATAGTTATTTTTAGGAATTGTTAGAACAAATTGAGGTTTTTTTTTTTTAATGTGTATGTATGAAACCCCAAACTCTGAAGGTGATAGAAGAAAAAGTTGGCAGCAGACTATAAGACATAGGCATAGGAAAAGACTTCCTAAATCAGACAGCAGCTGCACAAGAATTAAGGTCGACAATTGACAAATGGGACCTCATCAAACTCAAAAGCTTCTGTACATCAAAAGAAACAATCAAGGAAGTGAAGAGAAATCCCACAGAGTGGGAGGAAACCTTCACTGCAGATACATCTGACAAAGCATTGATTTCCAGAATATATAAACTACTCAAAAAACAAAGAAAAAAGAAAACAAATGACCCACTCAATAGATGGAAGCAAAGAACTGAACAGAGACTTCACAAGTGAGAGAATTAGAGATGTCTGAGAAACACCTCAAGAACTGTTCAACATCCACTAATCATTAAGGAAATGCAAATGAAAACCACTCTAAGATATCATCTTTACTCCAATAAGACTGCTAGGATCAGAAAACAAATGATACCAAGTGCGCTGGAGAGGTTGTGGGGAAAGGGGAACACTCATCCACTGCTGGTGGGAATGTAAACTCGTACAGCCACTATGGAAAGCAGTGTGGGGAACCCTTGAAGACTTGGAATGAACTTGCCACCCGACCCAGCCATACCACTCCTGGGCGTACCCTCAAGACTTACGCCACCACAAGATTCATGCTACGGCCATGTTTATTGCAGCTCTCTTCACAATAGCAAGGAGCTGGAACCAACCTAAATGCCCTCAACTGACCAGTGGATAAGAAAAATTTGATACATCTACACAATGAGTTCTATGCAGCAGTAAAGAAAAGACGACATCACTAGCTTTGCAGGAAAATGGCTGGAGCTAGAGGACATCATGCTGAGTGAAAGTAAAACACAAACTCAGAACAAAACGAAACGACAATGGTATCCTTCATCTGTGGATGCTAGTGCCAAGTTACCCAGTTGTAAGTATTTCTTGTGTTAGGGCTCCCCTGAGCCTTTGACAAAGCAGTTGGGCGTAATGCATATTGGAAAACAACAACAAAAACAAACAGAAAGGACTCATCAAAGAAGTGACTGAAACAGTGAACTTCTGCTCCAAAAACAGTCAACTTCCCCATGGAGATAATTGAGAAAGACTAAGAGATGAAAAGCATGTGTGCAGAATGCATGAGCTCTGGGGGTGGGGAATGGGCGGGAACATGGGTCTAGATTTTGTTTTTATACTTCTTTTTTTTTTAATTAATTTTATTTATTCTGTATGTGTCTGAATTTACTGCCCTCTATGCAGTCTGTGCACCCATGTCCGTGCAATGCATCAGAGGTCAGAAGAGGGTCTCGGATTCCCCTGGAGCTGGAGTTCTCCTGGAATTGGAGTTTCAGATGGCTCTCGGCCGCCATGTGGGTGCTGGGGATCGAACCTGGGTCCTCTGTAAGAGCAGTCGGTGCTCTTAACCGCTAGGCCATCTCTCCAGCCCGGGTCTAGATTTGTTAAAAATAAATAAATAAATTTATGTGAAAAAAAATGAGTGTACTGTCTACATGTAGGTTGGTGCACCCATGTCAGAAGAGGGCATCAGATTCCCCTGGAACTGGAGTTAAAGGCAATTCTTAGCTGCTTACATGGGTGCTGGGAATCAAACCCGGGTCCTCTGCAAGAGTAGTCAGTGCTCTTAACTGCTGAGCCATCTCTCCAGCCCCCAAACAAATTGAGTTTTAACCTATGCTATTTTACACACAAAATGACAGAGAATAAGCACATTAATTAAGAGTTCACTCTTAGCAGGAATAACATGGCATATTTATGTGCCTTGGCTTCCTTAAATGGAAACAGGAACTCAGAAGGCCATGCTTGACATGCAGACATCAGCTAACATCTTCGCAGATGTTTAGGAGTGAACAGCAGATACAGTCAGCCTTACAAACAAATAATCATGGGTACATGTTTCAGGTTTGTAGTCTATGAGGAAATGTAAAATCCATTACCAAGTTCTACAGGGTCCTTACCCAGTCCAGGAAAGTTTATCATCAACATTTGTAGCCTGGCTTGTCTGGAGCATGATAGGTTAACGCCCCTTCCTCTCTGGACTCTGACTTAACAGAAGAAATGATATTTTCATTTGATGCAGAATATTTTTCTGCTTTCACATTGCCAGAGAAGAGTAGAATCAGAAGGTGATATGGAAAGATGAAGAGTCATGTCAGAGACAGATAGGTGAGGTGGGGGTTGAGACGAGTTAGAATGCTCAGAGTTCATAGTTTATAACATATCTTTTTAACATTTTCATGTTAATTTCCTGTTCTTTAATCCCACCCCTCTGTTTTGATATGGATTCCAAACCTCTTAAATTTTTTTTTTTTTTTGTAGATTGGCAGTTTCTTTGTATCTTTACTTGTATGTTTTAAACTCCGGTTGAAGGGGCCTGGCCATTTATGCTTTTCAGTTTTGTTGCTTAGGGCTTCAAGGGAAAAAGGGGAAGAAAAGCAAAACAATTTGTGGATATCAGATAGATGTTCCCCACTGAGCAAAATGAAAGCAAAGTTATCTTTAGTTAGACTTCCCAAATTTTCAAAATATTGTAAAAGTTGAATTACTATAATTGTCAAACATAAAACCAGCTGGGGTTCCAAACTGTACTTTTTTTCTCTAAACACTTCTTCCTTCTTGAATTTGTTTACAATTTCTGGTGTCTTTTCTCTTTCTTGAAAATTGCAAACTTCTAGTCAGTTGGGGCAATTTGTGTTTTGGATGGAATTTAAAAGTTGCCCATGGTGGGGGCTGGAGAGATGGCCTAGCAGTTAAGAGTGCTGACTGCTCTTGCAGAGGACCCGGGTTCGATCCCCAGCACCCACATGGCGGTTGAGAACCGTCTTTAACTCCAGTTCCAGGGGAATCTGACGCCCTCTTCTGACCTCTGCGGCATTTCACAACATGGGTGCACAGACCTACATGCAGACAGTACATTCATACATATAAATAAATGAATTAAAAAAAAGTTGCTCATGGGAAGAGATACTGCAGGAATTGCCCCCAGGCTGATTCTTTCCGCTGTGTCTCAGGTTCATCTGCACATTTATGACCATGTGTGAGTAAGCTCAAAAACCCTTATGTAACTCTGCCTGACTGACCCCAAAAAGGCTCCTTCCAACCTAGGAATGGGGTGTGTTGTCTGGGGTTCCCTAAGAGGCTCCTGAAAGTCTGGGACACTTTCCTTGACACTTTCTTCTTGTTGGGGTGGAAAGATCAGGTGCTTATCACTTTTACCACAGAATTTCTAAGCTTAAAGGGACCACATTTCAAGAAGCAGGAGAAAACACAAGGGGAGGAAAGAAAAAAAAATAGATACTGTAGGAGTCCGGGGTAGAAAGGCCGAATTCGGGGGCTGGAGAGATGGTTCAGTGGTTAAGAGCAGTGACTGCTCTTACAGAGGACCTGGGTTTGATTCCCAGCACTCACCTGGTGGCTAAGAAGGTGACACTAGTTCCAAGGACTCTGATGCCCTCTTCTGACCTTCGTGGGCATTGCATGACATAGGTGCATCTACCTACATGTAAGTAATACACTTAAACAGGAAAAATAAAAGTGTTAAAATGTTTTAAAGCCAAATTCAAGCAAATAACTACTGTGCCAGAATGCTCATAAACAAACAAACAAACAAACAAACAAACAAACAAACAAAGCAACAAAATAAGCACACCCCAAATGCTCTGAGACAATGGAATTCCCCCAGGAAAAGTAGATTGTGACATTGGGTGCTAAAATTTTGTCAAAGTCAAACATCTCTCTGACTTCAAAGAGGATACGAAATAATTCATTCTGGGCTAGATATGAGCAAACATGGTCTGGGAACATGGATTCAGTTAGTCCAATTCATATATTCCAATATGAAAGTGGTTCTACCAACTTTTATATATAAGGAGCCAGAGAAAGCCATAAACCGAAGCATTTTCCAAATACATCAGTGGGAGTATCATGTGGACAAATGATACAAAGCAGAGAAATTATGGTGGCTTCTGTGTTATCTGATGGTATTCTTTGCTTTGGGGTTGTTGGAAACTTGTAGTCTGTTAGTGACATTCCAAAGGTTTTACTGATAGTTGAAAAGCTGTCAGAGAGAGGCTGGAGAGGCGGTTAAGAGGCTCGACTGCTTTTGCAGAGGACCCAGGTTCGATCCCACATGGTGGCTGAGAACCGTCTTTAACTCCAGTTCCAGGGGAATCTGACACCCTCTTCTT
This sequence comes from Rhizomys pruinosus, assembly GCA_009823505.1. Lineage (NCBI taxonomy): Eukaryota > Metazoa > Chordata > Mammalia > Rodentia > Spalacidae > Rhizomys > Rhizomys pruinosus. The sequence goes on along the minus strand of VZQC01015255.1, from coordinate 319,834 downwards.
ACATCCATGGCATTGCATGACACGGGTGCACAAAGCTGCATGCAGACAGTACATTCATACATATACAAAGTAAATTAAAAAATTAAAAAAATATATATTAAAAAAGAAAAGCTGTCAGGTCAGACATGGTGGTAACAAATGAAAGGCAGCTAAGGGGACTAAAGAGCACCCAAGGTAATTCCAACTCCCCAAATTTACAAAGTTCTGATCTGCCCATCAAGGTTGTAGAATCCTTAGTAGAGGGGTGACTCTTTTTCTTGGAATTTCAGATTACAGCTTGTTTATTCCCCAAGGAGTGCCTGTCTACAAACAGGTGATGCCTAACCTGTCATTCAGGGTTTGAAGAAACAAAGATAAGACTAACTTGGGCACCTTACTTGCCAGTTTGATACACTGTCCTATTTTAGACACCCAAAGGTACTTAAAGGTGTCCAGTCCTTGCTTTGCTAGACAGAATGCCTTGGCAGAAGAGGGTGATTATCAGTGATTGCAAGGTGATAGCCAGGCTAGAGTACTGATGTACTCTGGGGTATGATTTGTTGTCTTGAAAACCAGCTTGTTCCTTTTTAGCAATAAGGAATTCTTTGGATCATCTTGCAGAGCTAGAGCCTAGGCAATGAGGAATCTTGACCAGGACTGCTGACTTAGGCTTAGTTCTTTTCCCTTCACATAAGTCTTCATTTCTTTATACATGAAGGTTAGGTCCACTCCAGAGTAGCAGCATGGAGGTCACTAGATCACTTTATCTGTTCTTTCAAATGTGTCCACGTTGATGAAATCCTGTTCCTCTGCTTTTCAACTTTACTTCTCTCTTTAGCTCTTGTATCGTGTATCAGGGTAGGAGCTCAGCCCGGCTGCCAGCCGCAGGAGCAGGGCTCATGCTCAAACAACAGGTTACATTGTCACATTAATTAGATGAAGACCTAACTAGTGTTTCAGATTCTGACCTGTGTTGAAACTCAATCCAAGCTTCTGTAGCTATTTCCAGTGGACTTGGGAGATCAAGACAAAGAACTTGCCAGGATTAGCCACAAAGACAGGACAAAGCACAGTGAACTGTCTGAACTGAGCAGAGGAGCACCGTGCTCTGAAGCCTTTTGAAACAAGGATTCAGGTGATGGTAAAAGTGCACTGCAGGCAGCCAGCAGTCAGGACTGTCTATTTTAAGGAGTCCCTGATGATTTCGCATGAGGCTGTTGACAGGCTTAGACTGAACAAAAGTCCTACACAGTCCTCCAGGACAAAATGGCAGATAATGGAATCCAGGGTCCTCCATAACAGAATTTGGTAAAACCTGCATGATTTGACTGCAACACTTAAAGGCTTCAGAGAAGGAGGAAAAGTAGAAAACAAGAAAAAGATAAGAAAAAAACAACACACTTTGAATCTACTTCCTAAAAGGGAGAAAATGTGGATGTTGGGAAAGAGCAGATAAAGCTGGGGCTGTATGTTGATAATACACTTGGGCTTCTCCCCCTGCATGCTCTCTAAGGGCTGATGGGCCCTGCATCGAAATTATTAAAATAAAAGTGCACCTGAACTAAATGGACATTTTCATCTTGCCAAACGGTGCAGCACAGCAACTATTTGCATAGCATTTACATAGTGCTGTATACTATAAGTCTCTCTCTCTCTCTCTCTCTCTCTCTCTCTCTCTCTCACACACACACACACACACACACACACACACACACACACACACACACACACACACCACACACATAGCATATACACAGATACATAAGAATAAACACACACACACACACACACACACCAGGCTGTGTGTCCTGGGCACAGCCCTCAGGACAGAGGTACCTTCTGGCATCCTCCCATCTTTCTTATCCAGGGCAGTTGTAGCAGAGCAGACTCCAGAACCCCTAAGACAGAGCTCCTGCAGTCTCAACCACTAACAGGCCTCCCTTGCTGCTTCTTAGGTTAACTCTGCTATATGAATGGCATTGGAAAGAGGGACTAGCCTTGACCAGCTATGAGCAAGCTGTCTATGAGCATTTTCGTGGTCCTCCATGTGTGGAATGCAGTTCTACCCTATGAGCCCACCTGGTGGAGAGGGAGCCTTGGCCTTCCCTGGAGAATTGGTTTATGAATCACAGTAGAGAGCAGACTTCAGGCTGGAAACAAGCAACCCAGGACAGCGACTGGATATATAGGAAAAATCAAAGGAAGGAACTGTGCAATTAGTAAGCCAGTGTAATTCTGTTCATCTTTTTTTCTCTTCACCCACTTAAATAATACTCAGATAAAAATATGTATATAAAAAAACATGTATATAATTATAGAAGTCTTATGCAAGCTCAGACCAAACAAAATCCTAGCATAGATATGGAGAAGTGGGTAAGAAACCTCAAACAACATAAACAACTTTTGGCAAATGATATCCACTTTGAGGAGGAAAGACAATGTCTTACAGATATGGGACACACACACACATATATATATATGTGTGTGTGTGTGTGTGTGTGTGTGTGTGTGTATATGAGTACATTAAACTGGAGCAGAGGAGGTTTATGAAAGAGGAGAGTATCTAAATACCATCAAATAATATTGTATGAAAGTCATAAAAATTCAATAAAAATCAAAATATACATTAACAGGACAAAAGAGATACATAGGAATGAAACTGAATCTAAGTAAGCTTTAGGGCAACACAGGACGATTTGACTCCTTGGGGACTGTGAAGAAAGAAGCAGCAAGGGAGAAGGAAACCACCAGTCTAACAAACCGCAGTGCCTTTCTTTTCATAAAAAATATGAGCTTTGATATAGATACCTGAAAAATTGAAAACAGAGCAGCGGGAGATCTCCCAAGACCACCCAAAGCACAGCAAGGAGCCGGAACCAACCCAAATGCCCCTCAACTGATGAGTGGATAGAGAAAATGTGGTACATCTACACAATGGAGTTCTATGCAGCAGTAAAGAATAGAATTGACATCATGAACTTTGCAGGGAAAAGGCTTGGAGCTAGAGGACATCATGCTGAGTGAAGTAACACAGTCCCAGAAAAACAAACGACAAATGGTATCCCTCATCTGTGGATGCTAGTGCCAATTACCTAGTTGTAAGTATTTCTTGTGCACGGCCCCTTGAGCTTTTGTCCAAGCAGTTGGGAATGATGCATATTGGAAACAACAACAACAACAACAACAACAACAACAAAAACAGAAAGGACTGCATCAAAGAACTGAGTGAAACAGTGAACTTCTGCTGAAAACAGTCAACTCCCACATGGAGAATTTTGAGAAAGACTGAGAAAGAGATGAAAAGCATGTTTGGCAGAATGCATGAGCTCTTGGTGTGGTGGGGGAATGGGGGGGCACAGGTCTAGATTTGATAATCTTGTATAAAATATATATTGAAAAATAATAAAAAATACTGAAAATAAATAAATTAATTAATTAAAATTAAAAAAAGAGTTCGATGCTGCTTTGGCATTTAATTTTGCCAAGTTATCTGTTGTTACTTTCTAAAAATAAAATTAGCTTTTAGTCTAAAAAAAAAAAAAGAAAACAGAGCAGCAAGAGGGTGGACAAGTGACAGACAAACAGACACAAGAAAGGCAATACATACCTTCAGCTGCTGGAGAAATGCAAATGACAGCCAGGATGAACTACTGTTACCCACCTGTTTTAACTACAAAATAGTTAAAATTAATGAAAAAATGAAAGCAGCAAAAACAACTAAGATGTAGAGTAGTCAGAAACGTTGCACAGAGCTGGTGAGAATGTGAAATTACCTACAGTGCTGGGAGTGGTTTGACAGATTCTTACACCTAAATATGTTGTAAGATATGACCCCAAAGTCCACGTCTGGATAGTCATGCTAGAGAGGTGGAAACATCCCACATAAAAACTTGTACGTTAATATTTAGACCTGTATAGTTATAATTGCCAAAAACTGGATACTACCCAACAACCTTCAGTTAGTGAACAGATGAACAAACTCTGGTATATCCCTGCCACAGAAGAATAATTATAAAAAGTTAGGAATTTTTGATATATACAAGAACTTGGAAAAGGCTCAAAGGTATTACCCTAAGGGAAAGAAGCCAAACTCCAAAGTATTCACATGTCATTCTCAGAATGGAAAAATAAATCTCCAAGATTTTGAGTATAAAAAATGATCAGTTGTGGCCAGAAGGCACCATGTGAAAGAATGGCAATAGAGAGACGGGTCCAGAATGGCAGAAGTTATTTGTTCTAATTTGTTTTCAATAGCTGGCATAAAATCACTGACCAAAACTAAACTGCAGAGGATGGCACTGCCCAGAGTGGGCTGGGCACTCCCACATCTCTCAGCAATCAAGACTATGTCTCACAGACTTGTCCACAAGACTAGTCTAATAGAAGAAATTCCTCAATTGAGGGCCCCTCTTCCTAGGCATGTCAAGTTGACAACCAAATCTATCTAGCATCTGGTTTGTATACAGATTGTACTAAAAGACACACAAATACATAAATGTGTTTAAAATTCATAGTATCTAGGATGCATCAAAGGAAAATATGTGTAGTAATATAAAAAAAGTCAAACAGCATCAAAGTAACAAATACCTAAGGAAAAACTGGCAAAGATGCTGACTGCCCTCCAAAATCAATCGAGGTATTAAGAAAATTGCGTAAATGTTTCTGCGTCCACCAGTTTCTAAAAAGGAAGCTGAAGTGGTCATACCTAAATGTGGAGGTTATGAAAGATTTGACAAGGGTAAAAGTTTTTCCAGTGTCCAAATATTAATTAAAGAATCAAGCTCATGCCAGGCATGGTGGCACACACCTTTAATCCCATCACTCAGGAGACAGAGGCAGGTGGATCTCTGTGAATTCAAGGCCAGCCTGGGCTACATAGTGAGTTCCAGGACAGCTGAGGCTACAGTGAGACCCTGTCTCAAAAATACCAAAAAACATGAAGCTCAGGATGAAGTTGAGGTGTTTCTGGCTGGCATGCATTGCAGTGCATGGCCTCACTGCAGCCTGGGCAGGTTCTCTGCACTAGCCTGGCTCAGATCCAATACAAGCACATGTTTCAAACTGTACTGTTTGGACTATTCATCCAAGATTTTCTGCTCCTATTGAAAGCAGAATGCTTTTGTTATGGAAATCAATGGCTTTTACCATTTCCATGCTTGTTGTAACCTCCTCCAGGCCAGCTAGAGAAGTTTGGGTTATGACCAAAGAATGGGGGTGTGTAGATGGTTGAATCAACACACGGACACCAGAAGTCCGGTGAAAAGCAGGCAGATAGTGAGCTCCTATAGACTCTTTAATCAGGGAAAGTAGGGATATATATATATATATATCCTATATGTGTGTGTATATATATATATATATCATATATATATATATATATATATATATATAATAGTGGAAGAAAGAGAGATGAATATATATGATATATATGAAGATATTTGATATATGTTCATCTTTCTTTTTTATATATTCATCTCTCTTTTTTCCACGAATGCCAGGTGCTGATCATTGGCCCAGGTCACAGACTCAGCTGTAGCCATGGTTAACTTCTGAGAACAGGTTAAACCTGTTCAGCAGGCGAAGCAGTAAGCATGTTGGTGTGCAGGTGTGTAACACTCTACACATTTCCACCCTTTTGTTTTAAAGAGAGCAACAAACAGAGTGGGAGTCTGAGTGCATAACTCAGACATTGTTGGCCCCACCTCTAGCATTCCAACATTTGAATGTGCTTGTCTTATGTTGTCATGATTAACAGGATCTTACCCATCATTGACTAACCAGCCACCTAAGGAAGAGGTTAGGAACAGTTTGTCTGGGTGGGAGTGGAGGCATGAATGGCAGAGAGCCAAATGTGAACCACGTCATTGGGAAGGGCTCAATGATAGCCTCTGTTAATGACAGCAGTCAGGACCTGGGCCGTGGTCTCAATAACTTGGCACTGGACATGGGCAAAATGGAGCAGGCACCTGAGGAGAAGACAGAGGCTGGGCGCAGTGGTGCATGCCTGTAGTCCCAGCTACTTGGGAGGCTGAGACAGGAGGATTGCTTGAGTCCAGGAGTTCTTGGCTGTAGTACGCTAATCTGAACCTGTTCCAAATAAGCGGAATCAGGGCCAGCTTCTTGTGCTGCTTTATGAGTAAGGGATAGGTCAGAAAGGGGGTGGGGATCCAGGGCCAGGCAGCAGAGTTGGCACCCACATTGACAGGGAATGCATGTAAGTGTGAAGGTGGATGAAGGAATAGGTTCTGAGAGAAATGGGATGAGGGGGAGCTGAGGGAAAAGGGGGGCATGGGAGAGAGCTTCCTGGGCCCCCTCTGAGGGTGTATTGGCCTAGCAGGGGCAGCTGAAGGTAGTTTTTGTGATTGGGAGCAGGAGGGCAATTCTCCTCTTTCGATTGGAAATCAGGTACACAGGGAAGGGCCCAGTTTTTTGGTTTTTTTTTTTTTTTTTTTTTTTTTTTTTTTTTTTTTTTTGTAAACAGGATCTGATTTATGTTTGCATTGAACGTCCTCTGCTGAGGAGCCTTAAAAGGCTTCAATTATGGCGAGGAGGTTGCCCATGACAGCAGGGAAGGGGGTGAGCAGGCAAGTGCCTGGATGGAGCTAGGACAGTGTGTGTTGGATCCGAAAGTGTCTTATGCTTAGCAGGGAACTTCCAACAAACAAGACAACAAACAAATTGAGAGTGAAGGGAAGGGTGTGTGTGCTCACCCTCGCTCAGCCGTAAGCACATAAAACAAAAAGGGGTCTACTAACTGAATCACAAAGGGGTTGTAGGGCATTTTATAAATGCCAGGGGGCATCTCACAAACGCCAGGGGCCCACAGACCACGTTGGGCACCAGATGTTGTAACGTCCTTTGCGGCAGCTGGAAAAGTTTGGATCATGACCAATGAATGGGGTAGGGAGTAGCCACGTGGATCACACACACAGGACACACTGGAGTCAGGTGAAAATCAGACAGATTGTGAGCTCCTGCAGACTCATTCAATCAGGGGAACAAAATAGTGATATATATATATATATATATTATATTATAATATTATATAATATACTATGAATGATCATCTCTCTTCTGCAAACGTGCCAAGTGCTGATCATTGGCCCAGGTCACTGACTCAGCTGTTGCCATGGTCATGGTTAACTTCCAAGAACAGGTTAAACCTATTCAGCAGGCAAAGCTGTAAGCACACTGGTGTGCAGGTGCACAACACTACAACTGCTGGCACTCCTCAGCACCTACGTATCATATTAATATACCAGGGGTTCTGTGGTGTTAGAAGATTTAACAAAAATTGCTGTTTGTGTTGCTGATGTAAATTACATAAAAATTATTAAGTAAATTTTGGCTTGGAATTTGGACAGAATTTCCAGTTATTTCTAAAATGACTCTAAACATACTTCCACTTTTTGTATTTGGTACTTCTGCAAACTAGCATTTTCAGCACTGAGAATTGTAAAATAAAAATCTTGATCAATTCTGAAAAACACCAAAGATGCTCTGTGTCCTGTAGAGTAATATTTTTAGGCAAGATGTAATTCTTGTGTAAAAATGAACAAGCATGTCTATCTCGTTAGTATGCAAATTTTGTTCCATAGTTAATAACAAGTAACAATTATATGTGGACCAAATAATCATTTTTGAATTGATTTCACTGTGATTCATTATTAATGAATGTTGAATTTATGTGCCTAGTTTTTATATTCAGGGCTCAGCAGAAATTTCTTGGATGTACAAGGATTCAAAGAGTAGATGAAGTTCAGAAGCTTTGTTTTTCCTTTGTCCCTCATAAATTAGAACCTTATATTGGAAACAAAATATTTATCCATGAATTTATGTACTATCCCAATGCAGTGTGTGTGTGTGTGTGTGTGTGTGTGTGCGTGTGTGTGTGTGTATCTGTGATAAGTTACAAGCTGATTCTAAAATGTATACAATATGTGCATGATAAGAAATCACTGTTATAATTTTGTTTTGTTTTCTGAGACAGGGTCTCCCTATAGTATAAGCTGGCCTGGAACTGGCTATGTAGATCAGGCTGGCCTTAATCTCACAGAGATCTGCCTGCCTCTGGCTCTTAAGTGCTGAGATTAAAGGTGAGTGCCACTACACTCAGCTCACTGTTATACTTTGGAATAGAAGGACTGGGTCCAGGGCACAGTATTAACTATAAAGCTTTACTAGTGTGAGTCAGGATTTTTTTTAAATTTTATTTATTTTTGTATGTGTATGAATGTACTGTCTGCATGCAGGTTGGTGCACCCGTGCAATGCCGCAGAGGTCAGAAGAGGGCGTCAGATTCCCCTGGAACTGGAGTTCTCCTGGAATTGGAGTCACAGACGGTTCCTAACCGCCATGTGGGTGCTGGGGATTGAACCCGGGTCCTCTGCAAGAGCAGTCGGTGCTCCCAACTGCTAGTCTATCTCTCCAGACCGAATCAGGATTTTGTTGGAAGGTACACTAACAAGGCAGTATGATCAGTAGAAGGTCTGGGGAATATGTGACTTACAGAAAGATTAGCCTTTTGATGAGCATAACCACACAGAAACTTGTGAAGCAGAGGGAGGAGGAAGGAAGCAGGAGTACCTGAATATCCACATGAGAAGGAGAAAAATGTCACAGGGAACAAAATTGTGATAGATAATAAATTAAAATTTTAAAAAGTTACCACTTATAAAAACTTATCTGAAGTCAGATTAAATTCTTTGGAAGCTTCTGTTTGTTATGAGTGGGGTTGAGGCCAGAACTCCAAAGGGCCGTGTTCACCTTGCTGCTAGGCATCCTCCACGCCCAGCATAGGCCTGGCCAGGATACCAAGGAAAAATAAACCAATAGAGGCATGGGGAGGGGAAATGAGCTCAAAGGCTGCCAAAGGGGGGCCAGTAGGACCCCAGACAGAACCCCACTCAGCTGAAAGAGAAAGCTATGTCACTTTATAAGTAATTAAAAATCGGTAATCCTCATATAGAATCACAGAAACCACCAATTATCTAATACAATTTTTAACTAGGAAAGAGGATCAAATTTTCTAGCTTAAAAATATATTTACAAAAAGTATGGAAAAAGACAAAACATACATAATATATATATTATATATATATATAATATATATATATATTATTTCCAGTGACCAGAATAGAGAGCCTTACTTCCAATATTTACATAGACAGTGAACTAATCATTGACATGGGTACAATGAAGAAGAGATTAGGGAAAATTGAGTATCTACATTGAAAGAAGGAGATTGGACTTTTAACTTAAGTATTCTATCCTCAACCTCAAAACTCATTAAGGACTTAAACCTAAAACCTAAGTGCATAAAACTTCTTGAAAACAAACAAATCAAACAGGAAAGCCCTCTTGACATGGGTCTTGGCAATAACTCTATGGATCTTGCACCAAAGCACAGGCTATAGGAGAAAAAGGTATTGTGTGTGTGTGTGTGTGTGTGTGTGTAGCTGCAGCAGATGAAAGCCCTCTAAGCAACAAATGAAACAAGAGTAAAAGGCAGCCTGTGGAATCTGTGCCAAACAAAGTATTGATTTCCAAATGAAACAATGGACTCCTATAACCCAATAGCCAAACTCTAATAAGTCAGTTTAAAACTGGCTTAAGTTCTTCAATAGATGTTCCTTCAAACAATAAATAGAATGATTGGCAGGCACATGCAAAGATGTTGGACATCTCTGACTATTATAAAAATGCCAAGAAAAATGACAGTGAGACAGTATCTCACATCTTACTATCAAGGAAACAATTTAACATGAACTGATGATGATTTGGGAAAAGGGGAAGCTTTGTATATTATTGGTTGAAATGGAAAATGATGGAGCCACTGTGGAGAACAGCGTGGAGGTTGTCAGAAAATCAGCAGACGACCTGCTGTCTGATTTAGCAGTTTTGTGTCTGAATACCCAAAAGAATTGAAATCAAGATCTTACAGGTATATTAGCACTCCAGTGTTTATGGATGCACTATAGATAGCCAAGATACAGAAACAGATCTGTGAACAGATGAATGAAGAAAGAAAATATGGAATGGCTACACAATGAAATATTATTCAGCCTTGAAAAAGAAGAAATCTTGAACTGTTGAGACATGGACGAACTTTGAGGACATGGTGCCCAGGAAAGTGACACAATCACTGCAGGCCAAAAGGAGCCTGATGCCTTCTCCTGGAGGGTCTTTTTCTCCTGGAGGGTCTTTATCAGAGACAGAATACAGCAGGTGCTGCAGGAGCTCAAGAGGGATATGGACAGCTGTCCATCAATGTGCACGCATGGCTCCTTGTACAAGATGAAGACATTCTGGAAGTCCACGTTTTCTACCGTGATTAACAAGATTTTGTTGGACATTTACATGTTTAATAGAACCAATATCATGTGACTTACTCTTATTGCAATAAAGCAAAAAGTTCTAGAAAGTATTACTCATAAAATGGATGAATGAGATGTGGACTTTATTATGTTTTTACAAGAAATAAAATAAGGAAAATGCTAGACTGGTTAAGAGTCACCATCACTGACCACAGACAGGCTTGGGGATGAACTGTCTCAAAACTGCTGAAGGGGCTTAGCTTAGAGTGTGTAGAGCGATCTCAGACCAAGACATAGTGTTTTATCAGAGAAGCTGTGATACTCATGAATAGGTTCAGATCCATGCAGTACCACAGAAGGAAAGACCCAGAAGACCGACCTATTGCTGATTGTCCCAATGTCTTACAATTATTGCAGTAGGAAAACCTCACTCAAATTGTATTGGTGTGTTCGCAGCACCTTAGAAAAACCCATTCTACAGAGATATTCCAGTTATCATTATTTGGAGGAAATTGGCAATTGGAATCTGAACACTGCCCTTCCTCTGTAATGACAGCACAGGCACCATTACCTCTATACACAAAAGTCCTGTGTATGTAGCACTGTGCAAGCTTGCACTTCCAAATAGTTTATATTTACTATTTCGTAATATGTGATCATTACTCGAATGTCAGCAGCTTACAAATAATTGAAATGTTCTTAGATTAATTTATTGGTTTCCTATGAAATCTATATGTAAGCATTAAAAGCATGTTTACCATGTATCATTTTTCAATGTCCACCTTTTTCCCATTTTTACTGATTTTTGTGCATACATTTCAAATTTTATAACATAAACTATGAATTCTTTTTGAAAATGTTTTTCTAGGACACCTTCACAACATTGAATGATATTATTATATCATAATCACAAATTTTATTCCCTTACTCTGTTTTCTATTTAAATGTTATTTTGACAAAAGTAACAAATAGACAAAATTGTTCAGCTTTGTAGTTGATAAAAAATTGTTTTCTCTTTTACGATGTGATCTTTGGATAAAAATTGGTGAAGCCATCTTCCAGGGTTACTGGACATATTAAAGAAGCGACAGTGGGGGGCTGGAGATATGGTCAGAAGCTAAGAGCACTGGCTGCTCTTGCAGAGGACCTGGGTAGGGTTCCCAGCATATATACACATAGTGGCTATGTCTGTAACTGCAGTTTTAGAGGATCGCATACCCTCTTCTGGCAGCTCTAGGCATTGCATGCACATACATGTAAGCAAAACATTTATAAAAGAAAAAAACAATACTTGGCAGTTATTATACCTGGCACATAGTAAATGTTTTCAGTTTCCACTTACAGCCCTTATGTGTGGTGGGGGTGTCATGTATGCGTTCATGCAGAGATTGAAGGACTGTCTAGAGCATCATTCTTTAGATGCTTTCCAATTTTTGTTTGAGGTATGGTCTCTCGTTGTCTGGAACATTGTCATACACTCTAGGTTAACTGGCCACTGACCTCAGGGATCTGTCTGTTTCTTCTTCCCATCTTGCATTAGCTGGTATATTAAGCTACTACCACATTCTGCTTTTTACATGAGTTCTGAAATCCAAACCCAGGTCTTCATTCTTGCAAGTCAAGTGCTTTAAATCTTCCCAGCCTAGCAACACTTCCTAATACATATGGGCAAAATCTGAAAATTCTAGCTAGAGCAAGAGGAACTAAAACTCAGACATTTATTTTTGTGATGGTTGAAATCTCACTTATATAAACCTTTCTCCATTCTGTGACCTGTAATCCCTGAGGTTAGATAGCTTGTAGTCTGCATTTATTTACCTTAACCTTTCTCTGTCAGATGATTTCCATCATGTCAGCTTCATATTGGACCTGTTAATCATTCCTGTCTTGATCTTGCTCCACCATCTCCTCTTCTCTTCAGCAGGTGTTGGTTTACTTTTTCTCTGTGCTTCTATCCTCAGCTCTGCCTGACAGCCCTAATCCTTCACAGTGTCTGCCTTAGGGTATCCTGCTTCTGAGCCTGTAAACCTAAATACTCACTGCCGTATTTCTTGGATTAACACACTGCTGGATTCCTGTGTTAACTCCCTGCTCTAATCCTGAGTTTAACTTGGTGCTGCATTCCCTAATTAATTAACCCACTGCTGTGTGCTCTAGTTACCCATTGTTGTATTCCTTGGTTCAATCCACTGTCGTATTCTTGGATTAACCCACAGATGTGTTCCATGGGTTAACCCACTGCTATGTTCCTTGATTAACCCATTGCCGTAATCCTGGGTTAGCCTACTGTATGTCCTGGGTTAATCTATAGCTGTAATCCTGAGTTAATCATGCTGTATTCTCCGGTTAATCCACTGCTGTATTTATTGGCAAACCCATTGCTCTATTCTCTAGCTCACTGCCACTGCTGTCTTCCCTGGACTAACCTACTGCAGTATTTCCTGGGTTGGTCATTCTTTCTGCTCATCTCTTTCATGTTCTTTGGCTAGACTCAGCCAAGCTTCCTTTAACAATGCTTCATGTCTCTGGATAGCCTTTCTCAATACCAGGTCCTTTAAATAACTCACAGATGAGAGAAGGCAAGGCCAAAGACCTGTTCTGCTGAGTCTAAATATGGAAACAGAAGCAAAAGCCTGCTCTCTCAGTAAAGGTCAGCTGGGACTGGTCACAGATTATAACCAACTACATGAAAGCTAGTAAAAAGGCAAATCATTTGAGTTTCAATCGTTTTTCATAAAAAGATTAATAAATTTTTAGCTGAAAAGAATGAAGAGTCTTCTGAAGAAATTACAGTTAGGGCACCATGTCTATGATCTAGAGACTGTAGGCAGCAAAGGAATTGAGCATCACTCTATGTCCTCTGCTCAGTTCAACCTTCCCAGCACAGTTCCATTTATTGGTTGTACTGTTTCACAACGCCGGGCCTGGGAATGCAGCTCTGTGGTCACGCACACCCCCAGGGCAGCGATGGGACAGTTTATAACAACACACCCAACACCACTCTGTTAAAGCAAAATACGAGGATGTTTTCCCGGTTGGTGACAGGAAAAGGACTTTAAGCCCCCTTTTTAGGCTAAAGCAAACAACACAGAATAAGAATAATACTGCTGTGAAGTACTTGATCCAGGTTACTTAACGAAGTATTGCCAGACCATTGTAACACTCTCGAGATTCCCTTTGAAGTGGTGAGAAGCACTTCTAAGCAAGGCCTGGAGGGAAATCCCATCATCGCTGCAGAGGGCTCCTAGGATGCTCCTGGAGGCCTGCCGGTGAAAGCACAGTGATGCTAGAACTGCTATGCCAGAGCTGCTTTTTTTTTTTTTTTTTTTTTTTGAGCTAGGGTATTGCTATTTTAGCCCCAGCTGGCTGGAAACTCACTACATAGACCAAGCTGGCCTCAGGCTCTCAGAGACCTGCCTAACCCTGCCTCCCAAGCACTAGGGTTAAAGGTATGGACCACCAGGCCTGGTTTAGATTAGAGCTGCTTTTTTTTATGCACAGGAAGCCACCTAGGTTTTTATCTCCTCAATTGTGACCTCTTGTAATGCACTGACTGGCCCCAGGGGAAATATTCTTCTTGAACCTCATCTTTTACACTGTCATGTCTGGACACGGTGCCTGCTCTCTACTCGTGTCCTTCCTGGAGAGGAGGTTTGGGATGTTATGTGATCCTCAGAATCACTGGTGAGCCGTGGGTGCCACAGCAAACCTGATCTGTCTAATGTCGTTCAGAGACTTCTGCTCACCCTCATAATGGCTGCACCCAGAGAACAAAGCACGGGAAATTAACCCCTATTTTCTAAATTCGTGCTGCAGTTGTCACTTCTTTCTGCTGTTGCATATCCGTGGATAAATCCACCCTTGGGTCAAAAAATGTTTGTGGTGACGTCTACAGATTTTTCGCTTGCCGTTACTCCCTAATGGGAATAAAGTAGCATTTATGTTACATCAGATGTAAGGCATTTTCAGTAATTTGAAGTATGCGAAAGGAGAGGCCCATTGTATTACAGCATTTTATATAAGGGACTCAGTATCCTCAGACTGTGGTAACTACTGACGGTACTGAAGTAAGTGGCCTGAAGATAAGGAGAGATGAGTACAGTGTGTTAACCCGGAGAGATTTCAATGTTCTTTGACATACTGTATCTAGCTATGGACCCTGTGGCAGAACCTCCTGAAATGGAGTCCCAAGGTGAAATTTCCCTCATCACTGCCTGAGAGTATCACTGCCCTCTCTATAACTGAGTAGAATAGTCAGAAAACATTGAAGAGTGGTTGAAGGTGGAGATGTTGGCCCAAGTCTTAAGACTTGTAGTTATAAGAAAAATGAGTTCCATGTACCTAACTGCCACATGGCAACTGTAGCTAACAACACTATGCTGTTTTCTTGAAACTTGCTAAGAGAATAGATCTTAAAATATTGTAGTCTCCCAAACAAGTGACCTTCCAAACAGCATAGCTAATAGGTGGGTAATGTATATATAAGCAAATCATCATGTTGAATATATATAAGTATTTGCCAATACATCAACAAAGTTTGGGGAAATTAACCAAATATTTAAACCCACATGAAGCCTAGTGAATACCCAGCAAGGACCGGGTGGTTGTTATCTCTGAGTTTCTGCCTGAGCAATGGGAATGCTAATGTTGCAATCCATCAGTCAGCAAAGATGTGGCAAGTATTCAGAATATGGACTCCCTCGGAGCATTTGTAGTTAATGAAGTAAGCATATTGTTAGCATGCAATGTGCTTTCTAGCAGGAAATGTTACTTTTTAAATTAAAAAAATTAAAATAAAATTTATTTCAACTGCTATATTGAAAGCACACTTACCAGTGAGGTACACTGTGATGTCTCCATATAAGTATACATTGTTTACTATTTAAACATATTTGTCATTTCTTTGGAATGACAACTTTCAAAATTCTTTATGAAATATGCAACACATTTTTCAAGACAGAACAGAACCTCACTATGTAGCCCAGGCTAGATTCCCAACACATGATCTGGACACTTGAGCCTCCTGAGCTAGGATTATAGCCATCCATAACCAAACTAGCTCAAAGGGCACTGTTCAGACTATGGTAAAGATATTGAAGATCGCCTGTCTTCCAGCAGGGACCCAGGGCTTAAAGTGGAAGGGGAGGTGTTTACTTCCCTCAGACAGCAGGCAGCCAGGACACAAGATTTGCCTCTCCTGATTTTGCATTACATTATGACCTTTGCTTGGGCTATAATATTTCTTCTAATCTCCATTTTGGAACTAATGATTTCTGAAGTGTTGTATTACCCACAAGAACCAAATCCTTGATGTCCCTGAGTTAGCATATCTAGCCTATCCTTCTGAACTATGTTACTCCACCAGAGTAGCAGGGGACATCTCAGGGAGGTCTGTCTGGTATATCAGATGCTAACTTTATGTTCTACAATAAGAAGTTATCCTCTGTCAATGCTATAGTACTTAGATACATGGAGACAGCCCAGAGAGAAGTTAGGGATTCTTTGGGAAATCAATCGAGTCTTGCTCAGAGGGAAGAACATGTGAGGGTCATTTGTTACTGACATTCCCAGAACATTTCAAAACTTGTATTTCATGAAAAATAATGACAAATAAAAAGGTATCATCTGAAAATAGGGTATGACATGGTAACAGGGAATAACTTTTCAGGAAGAAATCCATGCCACATTGTGCCGGATAGCTTTAGTGTCAACTTGACACACCTGGGTTGAGGGAGCCTCAACTGGAGAATTGGCTCCATTGGGCTGGCCTGTGGCCACTTTTGTGAAGTATTGTCTTGATTGTCGGGCAATGTGGGAGGGCACAGCCCACAATGAGTGGTGCCACCCTGGGCAGGTTGTTGTGTACGGTATAAGAAGGCAGGCTGGGCATGAGCCAGGTGAGCAAGCCAGTGAACAGCATTCCTCCATGGCCTGTGCTTCAGCTCCTGCCTCCAGGTTCCTGCCCTGAGTTCCTGCCTTGGGCTCCCTAAGTGATGAACTGTGACCCAGGAAGTGTAAGCTGAATAAACCCTTTCCTCCCCAAGTTGGTGTCGGTCAGAGTGTTCTGTCACAGCAATGGAAGACAAACTAGAACACCCATGTTGAAGTCATTTTATATTTAGATCCAATGCTCTTCTAGTACAAGTTGTGAGCATGTGCAACATAAAGCTTCAACAGTAAGAAATAAGGCAAAGCCACTTTGAATTCCTTTTGGCACCTCTGGGAGGGTTGAGGTGGGTCTAGTATGTTATAAAACTCTCAAAATTCTGATTCCACCCAGTCTGATGAGCCATCATGGAAAACATACGGGTTTGAAACTAGTAAGAAATTCAGGGTCTGCCAGAGACTAGGCCAGGCTATCCAGTAGCTCACTTCAAACTGGTCTTGTGTAAGATGTACCTATATCTATATATTTATTTTCATCTTCTGTTACAAAGTTCCATAACTTCTCATAGGAAGAAAACAAGTGACCATGAGATGCCCAGCCCAAGTTTAAATGGCACATCTACAATGCAACCTTTACACTTAAAGCTCAGGGAACACTGAAGAAAAAGGGGTGGAAGGAATGTAAAATCCAGGGGACAAGACTGCTGCAGCTGGGTGTATTCTAGACATGATAGGGAAGCTACATCAGTGAAATTTCCATAGCATGGGAGTTTAATGAAACCTGCAGAAGACAAAACCAGCTGGCATGCCAAGGTGGTTGGGGGGGTGTGAATGTCATAGAGACCCACCACAAGATGAAGAACTACAGGTAATCAATGGATGCTGAGGGAGGGAGAATCAGTTTTCTCCATGGACTAGCTCCCTGAGAGGTTATCTATTCCCAAGTGGGCACCCCTTAACATAGATAGAGACAAGTGCCATTAAAGGGACTCAACACTGTAATATATTATATACTATATATATATATATAATATATATATATATATATGTATATATACATATATGTGTGTGTTTATAAATGTATGTATATGTAACATGTAATAAAGAAAAAGGACAAGAAATTGTGAGGGAATAGGGGTCATGTGAGGAGTTGGTGGGGGACTGGGAAGGATAGAAATAATCCAAAGACAATACTCATGTATGAAATTCCAAAAAATTAAAAATTAAAATTCTCCATCTTTTACTCTGAAGGTGTTGGAGATTGAACCTAAGACTGTATGCAGGCTTTGACTACCTATGTATCTACCCTCTATATCACTGTCTACTTATACATCAATAATCTTTGTTTCTTTGTATTTATGTATAAAAAGCAAATCATGCACATTTTAAATGTGCATTAAAATTTTTGGTAAATTGCTAAGCATGAATGAATGAGATATTAATTTGTAGAGATGTAGCTCCCCTTTCTCTCAGTATTCTCCGTGTATGGAAGAGTGTTTTAATGACATTCTATGTAAAATGTGCCACAGTAGGAAAGAGCCAAATGCACTCAAATATTTGTATAGTAAATGCTTCATGTTCTTACTCTGACCGTGGATGGACAGGCTTTCTCATAAATCCCTATGTACATAGAACTGTCTCTTAAGTGTTTGCTGTTTATATGTATCTACATACATACACATAAGCAATATATATGCATAGATTTAGGCATAGGTGTGTGAATATGTAACAAGTTTTCAAGTCTCTCCTTAAATAATATATTTAGGAATATGACTCTAATTTCTTCAGGACAAATGACCATAATAATCTTTACATATATAAACATGTATTTTTATATAATTTAAAATGGTATATGAATAGTTATCAATCTCTCAATTTACCTGGAGGACTTTGAGCATGAGGAGTTTTCAGAATAGTTCCAAGTTTCAGTGTTCATAAGTCATGAGGCAGGGTTGATGCCTGTAGCTCTGCATTTGTGGAGTGGGAGAGGAAGCTCACATGGGCAGAATGGCAGACTGCAGCTCTCCCTGGAGAAAAAGAGAAGACGAGGCCCATGCTCTTTCCAAGGGCACCCAGATGTGGGCCTTATAGTGAGGACATCCAACTGTCAGAACTGTGTACTATGGAGAAGCGCTGTCAAATGTGCTGTGATAGTGGACTTACAAAGAAACTCCCAGCCACAACATCTAGAGGGTATTCAGTACTGTGTGTATGTTCACATTGTGTAGATACAGGTACATGTGTATATATGTGTGCAGGCCAGCAGAGACAATGTGTGTCTGCCTCAATCACTCTACACTATATTTTCAGACAGGATCTCTCTTGGGACACGGGGCTCACCATTTTGGTTAATCTGGCTGACCAGGGAGTCCCAGGGATTCTCTTCTGTCCACCTCCTCAGCTCTGGGATTACAGGTGCTTGACACACACCCAGCTGGGGATTGAACAATCCCAGGTCCTCACCTTACTTGGCAAGCACTTTACTGACTGAGCCATCTTGCCACTGGAGTCCCCAGTTACAACTGTCATACACATTCCTTGTGTTATTTATAATAGAGCAGAAACAAGTCCAAAATATTTGCAGAAGCGGGGGTTTCTGGATGCATCTCACATTCTGGAATAGCAAATACCTCATGCAGGCACCACACCTCTCCTGTACCAGGTGTGCGAAGTGCTGTCTCTGGGAGTTCCTTGGGGTGCCTGAGCTCTTATTTCAGGGAGGAGTGCTTGTGTTTGCTTGTGAATGCAGTCCTTTTAGTCTTATTCTTACAACCTTTTCAACCACAGATTCTAAAACAATGTGGCAGTTTTGCGTTTCACTTGTTCTTAAAACAGAATGAAGTGTAATGTCTGCCTGGTGGGGGCAGGGGTGTGTATTCCTTTTTAATCCAAAATAATGATTCCTTCCTGGTCCATCTTGAATTCAATATTGGCCTGTTAAGATCCAGGAGAACTCCAGTTCCAGGGGAATCCGAGACCCTCTTCTGAACTCCGCGGCGTTGCACAACACGGGTGCACAGACTTGCATGCGGACAGCACATTCATACACATACAGAAATAAATAGAATTAATAAAAAAAATACAAAAAAAAGATCTGTGTAACAATCCAACATGTGTATGTGTGCTCTGCAGATCATGGACTATCTTTTTCTTCCATGCTGCAAAGAACATGTGCTATAATATCAGTGTTTAGGAAGATGATACTGAGGCATTTATTTTTAGTGCTGGGAACGCAACTCAGGGCCTTTTGCATGCCACATAAGCATGCAGTCATGGCTTCTGAGAAACAACATTTGAGTGACAATAAAGGGGGTGATGGAGGCCTGGTGCAGTGGTTAAGCACACTTGCAGCTCTTACAGAGGACCTGGGTTCAGCTCCCAGCACCTACTTCTGGGTGGCTTGCAACTGCATGTACCTCCACCTCCAGGGTTTCCAACACCCTCTTCTGTTCTTCGTGGACCCTTGAACACGGGTGTACATGCCCACACACATAAATTAAAAAAAGAAAAAGAGATAACTGTAACTGAACACGGCTTTGCAATCCTACGTTGCAGATTTGGAGGCTTGGAGATAACAACCATTGGACTGAACACTGAAGAAAGGGGGGGTATGACAAACAACAGGGTGCATGGTGAAGCTTCTGAATACAGTCTCTCTCTCTCTCTCTCTCTCTCTCTCTCTCTCTCTCTCTCTCTCTCTCTCCTTCCCTCGTCACTGGATCATAAACCACCTCAGACCTAGAGGATTGGGTCATGCTTCCTTCATCATGGTTCCCTGGACAGGTTGTCCACAAGACTACTCCGGGGGTGATTGGTTGAGGATGGCTTTGCCAACCTGTATAGAGCTCAAGAATGTCAGCTAGGGCAGCATGTCTGGCCATACATTCCTTCATCTCTAGTGTGATGGCCTACTCTTTCATGCACTGCTGGTTATGGGATTCATAGGACACGAAGCTGTTCCTAAGACTCTGCCATTGTCGTATTTGTGATTAAATCTCATGGCCATGTTCAAAGGCTGTGGGAGGGGTTAGCAAAGGCCATGGCACCATATAGGGAACATTTCGGGGCACTTAACAATGACTACCATAGGGTGAGACATGCTTTTGCTCATAGTCACTCACCACCTAAATGTTCACTGACCTGCACCAGACATTCTACAGAGCAAGCTTCACATCAGCAGAGCAATAGAGAGAAAAAGAGAGAGTAGAATGAATCCCCAGGGATTGCAAGTCTGGTAGCAAGAACAGGTGAGTCTTTTCAATGAAAACCTGGATATATATATATATATATATATATATATATATATATGTATGATCTGAGAATAAGTGTCACAAAGCCTTTGGCCAGCTTTGCATTTTGATTTGACATGTTCAGTCCCTTTTCTCTAGTGCATTTGATTTAAAAGTGTTCTAAATTTTCCATCTCCTCCCTATGCATTAGTTGACTTGGGCTGCTGACCAACTGTGCCAAGCTGGAGCTGGACCCAGATAGTGGTTTCCTCAGAGTTGGATTCTGGAAATGTGAGAACAATTCACTGTTCTTGGGTTCCGGGGCAAGAAGAAACAGTATTCTCCTGACTCTGACAGCATCCTTCCCTCTCTGACAGCATCCTCTCCACTCATTCAGCATCCTCTCTACCCTGAAAGCATTCTCATAACACTGACAACACCCTCCCCACACTGACAGGATCTTCTCCAATCACACAGCATCCTCCTCACTCTGATATTATCTTCTCCAATCACACAGCACCCTCCCCACTCTGACAGGATCTTCTCCAATCACACAGCATCCTCCTCACTTTGAAAGCATCCTCCCCACACTGACAACATCTTCTCTAATCACACAGTATCCTACTCACTTTGACAGCATCCTCCCCACTCTGACAGGATCTTCTCCAATCACACAACATCCTTTTCATTTTGACAGCGTTATCCCCACACTGACAGGATCATTTCCAATCAGATAGCATCCTTTCCACTCTGACAGCATACCTCTTTTTGTTTTGTTTTCTTAATTTTTATTTGATCAGAAAGTATGCATAGGCAATAAATAAGTAGTATCCATATAAACCCAATTAGTTAACATCTGAGTCCAGTTTTTGTGCAGCCCAGGGTCCCCAAGTCCAGTTGAAGAGGTTTGCTTACACAAACAAGGTTGATCAAGTAAAAAAAAAATCCAGTCCATTTTTGCTGTGATCTCACAATTCATCCCCCTCCTTGGCTCTTACAATCTGACATACCAACCTCTTCTGGTAAAGTCAATGAGCTTTGGAGGGGAGGGCGAGAGAGACTGAGATGTAAAAGATCCATTTTTTTTCCCCTTGATGTGACACATCAAATTCTTGGCACCATCCAAGTTCTATTTGCAATGGACTGGTGGGTCATTTAGCAGTCTCCTTTTAATTCGAGAAATAAAACACAAATACTAACAAATATTAAAGATTATAACAAGTTACACTATAGGCACGGACACATATGTTTAGATGATATCTTGCTCGGGCATTATAACTCTTTGACAAATTAATGGCAATAGCTATCTAATGTCATCAATAAAGTCTCCTGACATGAGGGGGCATCAAGGCTACAATGTCAGCCTTGTGTCCTATTCCCCCAGGGAGTGGGCCATAGATCCAGTTGGGATTTTTGTTTTTTTCTTTTCGAGTATACATTTACCAGGCCACCACTACTGCACTACATCTTCATTGGCATGTACAAGTGTAGCATGAGCGGTCTGTAGTAAAGAGACCATTTCTTTCCAGTGGTTTGCATAGTGCTCTCTGACACCATGAAGGTCATCTGCTGATTTGCAGTGCAGGGTCTCAATATGTCTATTTTTTTTTTTTCTCATATCATGCTGTATCTTCAGCAATAAGGTCTTATTGTCAATTTTTTATGTGCACCCAAAGTTATAGGCAAATGGCCTTTGTTTTGGGGGCTTTTGAAGCCTCCCTGGCCAACAGCTCCAGGTAGGGCAGTGCACAGCTGGCACTGAAGCCTTTATCTATCAATGATTTTAACAGTAGGACAAAATTGCATTCTAGAGAGAGGGTGCATACTTCTTCCCCCTTTGTTTTTGTAATTGTCACTACAATCAGAACAGCCTGTCTTGTTTCCCAGACCTCTAAATCATGATTTAGAGTTTTCCAGAAGGCAGGAGCTGTATCACACACCTATAAACAGGAACCAAACTGAAAGGGTTTACCATGCCTTTTCAGACTGTCTCCCTTTGGACTGCATACTGTGGGTTCAAGGAGATAGAAAATTAACAAAAATTCTGTATCCTTGATTAGCTTAAGCATGTTACTATTTTCTCTTCTGGAGATAGCCATCCATTTTATTCTTATACAGGAGGCTTTTATTTAATGCCATGAGACTTAATAACATGTGCTAAGAGATTTGCCCCAAGTTATTAAAATTTATGATATGTTCAATAATTATATATATGGAACAGTTATTTTAAATATACTACTATAAAGCATCAACTTTGAGATATCCTTGCAAGTCTGTTTTTGTGCCAGTACCAGGCTGCTTTTATGACTATAGCCCTGTAGTATAGTTTGATGTCTGGTATAGCGATCCCTCCTGTATTGCTCTTTTCACTCAGGGTTGCTTTGGCTATTTGGGGTCTTTTGTTTTTCCAAATGAAATTGAGGATTTTTTTTTCCAATCCTGTGAAGAAACTCTTGGGGATTTTGATTGGGATCGCATTAAATCTAAACACTAGTTTGGGTAGGATGGGCATTTTTACTATATTTATTTTCCCAATCCATGAGCATGGGAGGTTTGTCCATCTTCTGATGTCTTCCTCAATTTCCTTTTTCAGGGGTTTAAAATTGAGTAGGATGTACCAAAAAGTGGCAACTGAAAGGTTGACCCGTCTGAACATTGAAAGGAAGAAAAGCCTCAGATTGCCATAAACATAGAACCCCTCTGTGGATCCTACATGTAACAACTATTTATAATGAGTCCTAATGAAACTTATACCTTCTAGGTGCCACAAAGGTTCTGATATGAGAGACTTTCTTGCCTTCCCCCCCATAGATCAAGGAGAAATATGACAATGATGAGGTCGTTCTCCAACTGTAAATTGGAGACAACTATTATAGAGGCAATCTCTTATAAAACCGGTAAAAGTGCCTTCTTTAATTGACTAATAGATATAAGAACTGTGAAAAGGATTATACTCTGTTCAGAATCAAATATAATACTAAAGTCCTTGCACTATGCACTTAGACAAAGTATATTAATGCAGGAGCTCTGACATCAGCAATGGATTGTTCTACCAGGGGGATGTTGGCCAGGGGATCCAAGCCCCCACAAAAGGTAAGGGCTCCTTGCCTCTAAGTTGGGATACCTGCAGGAGGAGAGGCAATAAGACCCTGCTGCAGAAGACCTGACGTTAACATGGGAAGGATGTATTGAGACCGCACATGCAAGTGTACAGATGGCCTTTGGAATGCCAGAGAGTGTTACCAAAGGCCACTAAACCAATAAAGCAAATACAGGTCTCCCTGAGTCAAGCAAGACTCCACCGTCAGCACCAACTACACCTCACCTGCCTGGAAATACTGTGCAGCAGAGGCAGCCATGTGCCTGTATATCCCAAATCTAATTGGCTATTGGCTCTCTCCTTGGAGGAATAACCCATGGCTGATGCCACAAGCTTACATCCTCTACAGGTTAGGAGATGTTATAAGCCACAGTAAGACCCTGTCATATTTAACAGGGGGGAAAAATGTAATTCATGGATTAACATATCATCCAAACATATGTGTCTATGCCAAAGTAACCTACCATAACTATTAGTGCTGCTTAAATACCTATATATCTAATTGCTTGTGCTTCATTAGTAGGATCGAAAGGTTACTCCTGGACAAACTGTCATCCCATGAAAGGAAACAGCCAGAATTGACCAGAGTCCAAATCAACAGCTCCAGAGAGAGTGGACTGTTTTACTTCTCATCCACCTGTGCCCCTTTTCTAAGCCTAGGGAACAATCTGTGGAAGATGGGGCATGGTAGAATGTAAAGGCTGCGATTGGGGTGAATGGTGAAACTACAGCAATGTAGTCTGGACACTCATTTGATCAACTTGATTGAACAAACAACCTTTCACCCCCCCCACTGGATGGTGGGGCTGTAGGGGTTTGGGCACAACAGCTTGCAGATTGGTTTTGGATGAAGGATGCTTGTACTCATGGATTATCACTTACAGCTAAAAAATGAAAAAAACAGAGAAAGATGCAAGACAGCTATGGCAGAATGCATGATCTGGGATGGGGTGGGGTGGGGGGGGAAGGGAAAGGGAAATATGCCTGATGTGAATTGGAAAATGATGTATGAAATGCACAAAGCATCAATAAAAATTAAATAAAAAAACCACTTTCTGAATCAATTGAGATGACTGTGTAGTTTTTATATTTGAACCAATTTATGTAATTCATTACATTAATTGATTTATATATGTTGAACCATCCCTGCATCTCTGGAATAAATCCAACTTGATCATGGTGAATAACCTTTTTGATGTGTACCTGTATGTGATTTGCAAGAATTTTGTTGAGAATTTTTACATCTATATTCATTAAGGGTGTGGATCTGTAGTTTTCTTTTTTAGTTGTATCTTTGCCTGGTTTTGGTGTAAAAGTGATGTTGGCCTTGTAGAAGGAATTTGGAATGTAACCCTCTGCTTCTATCCTTTTAAATAACTTAATATTGGTTGTAGGTCCTGTTTAAATGTCTGATAAAATTCTGCTGTAAATCCGTCTGGGCCTGGGCTTTTATCAGTTTGGAGATTTTGTATTGCTGTTTCAATTTCTTTGTATGTTATAGGTCTGTTTAAACAGTTGATCTCTTTGTTGAGCTTTGGTGAGTGCCAAGATTTCAGATATTCATCCATTTCTTCTAGGTTTTCAGACTTGGTAGAGTATAGGTTCTTAAAGTATTCCCATATAATGTTCTGGATCTTTTTTATTATATGTTATAATGTTTCTCCTTTCATCTCTATTTTTTTTATTTGGAGTTGTTCTTTCTTTCTTTCTTTTAGTTAGCTGGGCTAGGGATCTGTCTATTTTGTTTATCCTTTCAAAGAAACAGCTCTTGGATTCATTGAATCTTTGTATTTTGTTGTTGTTTGTTTCTATTTCATTAATCTCTGCTCTGATTTTTGTTATTTCTTCTTGTCTTTTAGATTTGGGAGTCATTTGTTGCTGTCTTTCAAGTGTTTTATTTTATTTAATTAATTAATTAATTTACTTATTATTTTATATGTATGAGTATACTGTCTGCATGTAGGTTGGTGTACCCAAGTCGTGCAATGCCGCAGAGGACAGAAGAGGGCGTCAGATTCCCCTGGAACTGGAGTTAAAGATGGTTCTTAGCCGCCATGCCATGTGGGTGCTGGTAATGGAACCTGGGTCCTCTGAAAGAGCAGTCAGTGCCCTTAACCACTGAGCAATCTCTCCAGCTCCCTCAAGTGTTTTAATTAGAAACATCAAGTCATTTATTTCTGCTCTTTCTGTTTTTTTGTTTGTTTGTTTATTTTTTTGTCTTTTTGAGACAGGGTCTCACTGTAGCCCCAGCTGACCAGGCTGGCCTTGAACTCACAGAGATATATCTGCCTCTGCCTCCCAAGTGCTAGGATTAAAGATGTGTGCCACCATACCTGGAAGTGTTTTTTGTTTGTTTGTTTGTTTTTTTGTTTTTCGTTTTTTTAATGTAGGCAATTACTGCTACAAATTTCCCTCTTAGTACTGCTTTTAAATGATCTCAGAAGTTTTGTTTTGTTTCACTGTCATTTTTTGTTTAATTCCAGGAATACTTTTATTTATTTATTTTTAATTTCTCCCTGAACCTATTTATTGTTCAGGAGTATGTTGTTTAATCATCGTGGAGTTCCTGTATTTACTAGAAATTCTTTTGTTGTTGATATTAAGCTTTATTGCATTATGGTCTGCTAGAATACATGGAATTATTTCAATATTTCGGTATTTGCTAAGATTTGTTCTATGTCCCAGTATGTGCTCAATTTTGGAGATGATTCCATGGGGTGCTGAATAGAAAGTATATTCTTTGGTGTTTGGGTGAAATACTCGGTAGATGTCTGTTATGTTCATTTGTTGTATCAGATTTTCAGTTCAGATCTCTCTCTTTATTCTTTGCTCAGTTGACCTGTCTAATGGACACAGTGGGGTATTGAAGTTCTCTACTACTAGTGTACTAGAATCAATCTGTGCCTCAGAATCCTGTAAAATTGTGTTTATGAAGCTAGGTATGCTTGAGTTTGGTGCATATAAATTAATGATTATGATAACTTCTTGGTTAGTTGTTCCTTTGATAAGAATAAAATGACCTTCCTCATCGCCTGTAATTAGTTTAGTTTGAAGTCTATTTTATCTGATATTAAAATAGCGACACCTGCTTGTTTCTTAGTCCAATTTGCTTGGAATATTTTTCCCATCCTTTCAAATTGAGATAATGCCTGTCTTTAAAGGTGAGATTTCTTGCAGACAACAAAATGATGGGTTTTGTTTCTTAATCAGTTCTACTAGTCTATATCTCTTAATTGGAGAATTCAACCCATTGATATTTAAAGTTATTATTGAGAAATTTATTTTATTTTATTTTATTTTATTTATTTTTTTATGTGTATGAATGTACCATCTGCATGTAGGTTTGTGTACCCATGTCGTGCAATGCTGCGGAGGTCAGAAGAGGGTGTCGGGACTGGAGTTCTCCAGGAATTGGAGTTACAGACGGTTCTCAGCCGCCATGAGGGTGCTGGGGAACGAACCCAGGTCCTCTGCAAGAGCAGTCAGTGCTCTTAACCACTACGCCATCTCTCCAGCCCTGAGAAATTTATATTACTTCTGATTAATTTGGTTTCTGGTGCATTCTTGCCTTAGGTTTTTATGTCCATAATAGTAGTTTCATTAAGTACTTTCTGTTGCTGGCTGGTAATAGTCATTCCTACGCTCTGGTCTTTGTATTGCTTCAAATATTCTCTGAAGGGATGGCTTTCTGGACAAGAATTCTTTCAGCTCATTTATGTCATTGAAGATTTTCCTTTCTCCTTCAATTATAATAGACATTTTTGCTGGATAAAGTATTCTGTATTGACAACTATAGTCATTTAGAACTGGGAATACTTTAGACAAAGCTCTTCTGGCTTTCATTGTTTGCAATGAAAAAATAAGCTATAATCCTGATAGGTTTTCCTTTATAAGTGATGTTTTTCCCCTGCTCTCAGTATCCTCTTTGTTTTGAATATCTAATGTTTTTAGTATGATATGGCATGGGAATTTCTTTTCTGGTTCTGTCTATTTGGTGTTCTATATGCTTCTTGTATTTGTATGAGTATCTCTTTAATTTGGGAAAATTTTCTTCTGCAATTCTGTTGAATACCTGAGCAATACCTTTATCCTGTGAATCTTCCTCTTCTATACCTATGATGATGCATAGGTGTGGTCTTTTCATGGTGTCCCACAGTTCCTGGTTATTCCATTCTTGTGGGTTTTTTTATTTTTCATAATCTTTGCTTGATCTATCCAGTTCTTCCATGTTGTCTTTTAGTCTTGATATTCTATTTTTTACTTCATCCATTCTGTTATTGAGGCTTTCTCCCATTCTTTCCAAGTGGTTTGTGGAGTGCTGCACTTCCTTTTTCATTTCAGCTTGGATTTTCTTCAGTGTTTCTATATCTTTTGTGATTTCCTTCTGCAGCTTATCATTATCTTCTATAATTTATCCCTATCTTATTTTGGGTCTTTCAATTCTTTGTATTTGTGTTCTTTAAATTCTTTGATTTCTTTAGTCATGTTTATAACAGTTCTTTTAAGATCTATATCCTGAGTTACATCTAGGGAGTTGTTACATCTAGAAATCTTCAATAGGACTAGTAGTATTTGCGGGAGGCTTGTCATTTAGGTTTTCCATATTATTGTATTTTTGTTGTGCTTTTAGCATTTGGGATTCTTTTGTTGTGATTCTAGTGTGAAGCTCAGATGTTTCTTTGTTGAGTTGAAGACTGACTTTGCTTATATTCTTCAGGTGTTTTCATTGTCTTCTTATTTGGCATACAGGCATGGTTAGTTTAGGCTTCAAGCTCTCATTTTTAGCCTAGTACTAGACAGAACAGCACCCCTCACCAAGCCAGTAAATGTATCTCCAGTGGCTGGAGCCATGCAGCATGTAAGCTGGGCAGAACCCCTCAAGAATGCAAAACTGCACCACCAGTACCCTAGGTCACCCTGGCTTGTGGGTGGGAAGATTACAGCACTCTCCTGCTGTGCATCTGGATCTCTTCCCCAAAGTGGGGCAGGCCCCAGACATCCACCAGGAGAGGTGACTCACAGAACCACTTGCAGCACTCATGGTCTCCCCATCAGCCCTCCAGGGACAGCAGCCAAGGTTGGTACCTGGATCCAGTGGGAGGGAAGCCCGGCCCTGCTAGGGTTATTTCTGTCTCCTGATGCACTCCGGCCATGTCTGCAGTGCCGAACTGCAGTCACCAAGGGTCCAAATGCCCTTGTACCACCTCCAGTGTTTCCCAACGGTTATGGGGTGCCCTAGGTCCCGCTCCCCCAACTTTGCCTCAGCTGCTCACAATGCAACCGAGCATCCTCCTCATTCTGACAGCATCCTCCCCACTCTGACAGGATCCTCCCCACTCTGACAGGGTCCTCCCCACTATGACAGCATCCTCCTCACTCTGACAGGATCCTCCCACTATGACAGGATCATCCCCACTCTGACAGAATCCACCCCACTATGACAGGATCCTCCCACTATGACAGGATCCTCCCCACTATGACAGGATCTTCCCCACTATGAAAGGATCCTCCCCACTCTGACAGCATCCCCCCCACTATGACAGGATCCTCTCCACTCTGACAGGAATCTCCTCACTATGACAAGATCTTCACCACGCTGACAGGGTCCTCCCCACAATGACAGGATCCTCCCTATTATGACAGGATCCTCCCCACAATGACAGGATCCTCCCCAATATGACGGGATCCTCCCACTATGACAGGGTCTTCCCCACTATGACAGGAGCCTCCCCACTATGACAGGATCCTCCCCACTATGACAGGATCCTCCCCACTATGACAGGATCCTCCCCACTATGACAGGATCCTCCTTACTCTGACAGCATCCTCCCCACTATGACAGGATCATATCCACTCTGACAGGATCCTCCTCACTATGACAGGATCCTCGCCACTCTGACAGGGTCCTCCCCACTCTCACAGGATCCTCCCCACTATGACAGGATCCTCCCCACTATGACAGGATCCTCCCACTATGACAGTATCCTCCTCACTATGACAGGATCCTCCCCACTCTGACAGAATCCTCCCGACTATTACAGGATCCTCTCCATTCTGACAGGATCCTCCTCACTATTACAGGATCCTCCCCACTCTGACAGGGACCTCCGCACTCTGACAGGATCCTCCCCACTATGACAGGATCCTCCCCACTATGATAGGATCCTCCCCACTATGATAGGATCCTCCTCACTCTGACAGAATCCTCCCCATTATGACAGGATCCTCCTCACTATGACAGGATCCTCCCCACTATGACAGGATCTTCCCCACTATGA
Organism: Rhizomys pruinosus; assembly: GCA_009823505.1. Classification (NCBI taxonomy): domain Eukaryota; kingdom Metazoa; phylum Chordata; class Mammalia; order Rodentia; family Spalacidae; genus Rhizomys; species Rhizomys pruinosus. Next base: position 290,046 of record VZQC01015255.1, on the reverse strand, counting down.
CAGGATCCTCCCCACTCTGACAGCATCCCCCCACTATGACAGGATCCTCTCCACTCTGACAGGAATCTCCTCACTATGACAGGATCCTCCCCACGCTGACAGGGTCCTCCCCACTATGACAGGATCCTCCCTATTATGACAGGATCCTCCCCACAATGACAGGATCCTCCCCAATATGACGGGATCCTCCCACTATGACAGGGTCTTCCCCACTATGACAGGAGCCTCCCCACTATGACAGGATCCTCCCCACTATGACAGGATCCTCCCCACTATGACAGGATCCTCCCCACTATGACAGGATCCTCCTAACTCTGACAGCATCCTCCCCACTATGACAGGATCATATCCACTCTGACAGGATCCTCCTCACTATGACAGGATCCTCCCCACTCTGACAGGGTCCTCCCCACTCTCACAGCATCCTCCCCACTATGACAGGATCCTCCCCACTATGACAGGATCCTCCCACTATGACAGTATCCTCCTCACTATGACAGGATCCTCCCCACTCTGACAGAATCCTCCCGATTATTACAGGATCCTCTCCATTCTGACAGGATCCTCCTCACTATTACAGGATCCTCCCCACTCTGACAGGGACCTCCGCACTCTGACAGGATCCTCCCCACTATGACAGGATCCTCCCCACTTGGAAAGAATCCTCCCCACTATGACAGGATGCTCCCACTCTGACAGGATCCTCGCCACTCTGACAGGATCCTCCCCACTCTGACAGGATGCTCCCCACTATGACAGGATCCTCCCCAATCTGACAGGATCCTCCCCACTCTGACAGGGTCCTACCCACTCTGACAGGATCCTCCCCACTATGACAGGATTCTCCCACTCTGACAGGATCCTCTCCACGATGACAGGATCCTCCCACTCTGACAGCATCCTCCACATTATGACAGGATCCTCCTCTTATGACAGCATCCTCCTCACTCTTACAGGATCCTCCCCACTCTGACAGGATCCTCCCCACTCTGACAGGATCCTCCACATTATGACAGGATCCTCCCCACTATGAGAGGATCCTCCCCACTATGAGAGGATCCTCCCAACTATGACAGGATCCTCCCCACTATGACAGGATCCTCCTCACTATGACAGGATCCTCCCCACTCTGACAAGATCCTCCCCACTCTGACAGGGTCCTCCCCACTCTGACAGGATCCTCCCCACTCTGACAGGATCCTCCGCACTCTGACAGGATCCTCCCCACTCTGTCAGGATCCTCCCACTCTGACAGCATCCTCCTCACTCTGACAGGATCCTCCCCACTATGACAGCATCCTCCCCACTCTGACAGGGTCCTCCCCACTATGACAGGATCCTCCCCACTATGAAAGGATCCTCCTCACTATGACAGGATCCTCCCCACTATGACAGGGTCCTCCCACTCTGACAGGATCCTCCCCACTCTGACAGGATCCTCCTCACTATGACAGATCCTCCCCACTCTGACAGGACCCTCCTCACTATGACACGATCCTCCCCACTATGACAGGATCCTCCCCACTATGACAGGATCCTCTCCACTATGACAGGATCCTCCCGACTATGACAGGATCCTCCCCACTATGACAGGGTCCACCCCACTCTGACAGGATCCTCCCCACTATGACAGGATCCTCCCCACTCTGACAGGATCCTCCCAACTATGACAGGATCCTCCCAACTATGACAGGATCCTCCCCACAATGACAGGATCCTCCCCACTATGACAGGGTCCTCCCCACTCTGACAGTATCCTCCCCATTATGACAGGATCCTCCCAACTATGACAGGATCCTCCCCACTATGACAGGATCCTCCCCACTATGACAGGATCCTCCCCACTATGACAGGGTCCTCCCCACTCTGACAGGATCCTCCCCACTCTGACAGGATCCTCCCCACTATGACAGGATCCTTCTCACTATGACAGGATCCTCCCCACTATGACAGGATCCTCCCCACTATGACAGGATCCTCCCCACTATGACAGGATCCTCCCCACTATGACAGGATCCTCCCCACTATGACAGGATCCTCCCCACTCTGACAGGATCCTCCCCACTATGACAGGATCCTCCCCACTATGACAGGATCCTCCCCACTATGACAGGATCCTCCCCACTATGACAGGATCCTCCCCACTATGACAGGATCCTCCCCACTATGACAGGATCCTCCCCACTATGACAGGATCCTCCCCACTATGACAGGATCCTCCCCACTATGACAGGATCCTCCCCACTATGACAGGATCCTCCCCACTATGACAGGATCCTCCCCACTATGACAGGATCCTCCCCACTATGACAGGATCCTCCCCACTATGACAGGATCCTCCCCACTATGACAGGATCCTCCCCACTATGACAGGATCCTCCCCACTATGACAGGATCCTCCCCACTATGACAGGATCCTCCCCACTATGACAGGATCCTCCCCACTATGACAGGATCCTCCCCACTATGACAGGATCCTCCCCACTATGACAGGATCCTCCCCACTATGACAGGATCCTCCCCACTATGACAGGATCCTCCCCACTATGACAGGATCCTCCCCACTATGACAGGATCCTCCCCACTATGACAGGATCCTCCCCACTATGACAGGATCCTCCCCACTATGACAGGATCCTCCCCACTATGACAGGATCCTCCCCACTATGACAGGATCCTCCCCACTATGACAGGATCCTCCCCACTATGACAGGATCCTCCCCACTATGACAGGATCCTCCCCACTATGACAGGATCCTCCCCACTATGACAGGATCCTCCCCACTATGACAGGATCCTCCCCACTATGACAGGATCCTCCCCACTATGACAGGATCCTCCCCACTATGACAGGATCCTCCCCACTATGACAGGATCCTCCCCACTATGACAGGATCCTCCCCACTATGACAGGATCCTCCCCACTATGACAGGATCCTCCCCACTATGACAGGATCCTCCCCACTATGACAGGATCCTCCCCACTATGACAGGATCCTCCCCACTATGACAGGATCCTCCCCACTATGACAGGATCCTCCCCACTATGACAGGATCCTCCCCACTATGACAGGATCCTCCCCACTATGACAGGATCCTCCCCACTATGACAGGATCCTCCCCACTATGACAGGATCCTCCCCACTATGACAGGATCCTCCCCACTATGACAGGATCCTCCCCACTCTGACAGGATCCTCCCCACTATGACAGGATCCTCCCCACTATGACAGGATCCTCCCCACTATGACAGGATCCTCCTCACTATGACAGGATCCTCCTCACTATGACAGATCCTCCCCACTCTGACAGGATCCTCCCCACTCTGACAGGATCCTCCCCACTATGACAGGATCCTCCCCACTTTGACAGGATCCTCCCTACTCTGACAGGATCCTCCACACTGTGACAGGATCCTCCACACTGTGACAGGATCCTCCTCACTCTGACAGGATCCTCCTCACTATGACAGATCCTCCCCACTCTGACAGCATCCTCTCCAATCAGGCTGGATCTTCTGCGTCCGACAGGATCCTCCCCAATCTCACAAGAGCCTCTCTTCGCTGACAGAATCCTCCTCTCTCTTACAGATTCTTCCTCATGTACAGCATCGTTCTCCTCTAAAGGGATCCTCCCTCCTTAGACAGAGTGTCCTCCCTACCCTGATAAGACCTGCTGATGTACCCATCTCTCTTTTTACTTGAGGCTCACATGCTGAGGTTTGGAGGAGCAGGGCCTGTGTAGAACTGCCCCTTCATCCACAGGGCCTCTGTCCTCACTTGCAGCTGCTTCTACTGCACCTGATGAGCAGATTGCCCCAACTCTCGTCAATTGCAGCCTTTGGCTCCTGAGGCTACAAACCTAGCAGTATATCTTGTGTGGAGAAGAGTTCAGAATTGGAGCCGGTGATGTAGTCCCAGCAATAGAGGAGTTCGGGAAGGCTGGGGAGGAAACTTACCCAACAAAACTAAGGCCTGTAAGTCAGGCACAGGACCACCTAAGGTACACTAAGAGTAGACCCTGAACACTACAGCTGAGACCCCAGCCAAAGGAGGTTTGAGGAAATAACACTGAAAACAATATATTTCAGTTATGCTTCTAGCATTGATAAGGAAGAAATAAAATGGCTTTATCTAATCTTTACAAACTACACCTCTCAGATCAGAGATTGGAACAGTCTGTAATTGAAATATGTCTGTAACACATTTTATAAAGAAAACTCGGCCGGGCATGGTGGCGCATGCCTTTAATCCTAGCACTTGGGAAGCAGAGGCAGGCGGATCTTTGTGCGATCAAGGCCAGCCTGGTCTACAGAGTGAGCTCCAGGACAGCTGGGGCTACAGGGAGACCCTGTCTTGAAAAGACAAAANACTTGACAACAGCTTTTTATATTTTTTTTTTGGTATTTTTGAGACAGGGTCTGTCTTTAGTCCCCGTGGCCTGGAGCTTGCTCTTGAACTGTCCTTGAACTCACAGAGATCTATCTGCCTGCCTCTGCCTCCCGAGTGCTAAGATTTAAAGCATGTGCCACCATGCCTGGTTGGACAACAGCTTTTAATTTCCCTTCTTTCCTTCTGCTCTGCCTTCCCTCCCTTTCCCTCCCCTCGCTCAGTCTCTTACTTCCTTCCCTTACTCATTCTTTCCTTTCCTTTTTCTTCTGAAAGGCTGCTGGGAATGGAACCCAGGCTCTCACACATGCTGGGCTCTGCTCACCCCTGAGCCATGTCTGGGCCGTGCAGCAACCTCATGGAAGAGGTATTTATCTAACTGTACCAGGCACGGTGCCAATGAGAAGGGAACCACAGTAGCGCTGAGGCCAAGCCTTCAGAAGTGTGTGTCCCAACAATCACGGACCTCAGATGCTCTGCCCTCCTTTGGTCTATGGCTTCTTCCTTGACATTTTATTGTTGGAGATGGGGGAAAGTATTCAAAACTAAGCTTGGAATCTTTTAGAAGTCACAGATGGATATTATTAAGAAGCATAATTCTTCTTCTGTTTTGTCAAAATGCTCCACATGGTGCGGGAATTCATGGCTGATTTTGAAATCATTAAGCCCTCTAATTACTAACATAGACAATCAGCTCAGGACCACCATCAAAATGATGGTTTACACTGGGGAGGATTCTGTAAATTTTTCACCTGTTCCATTTATTGGAATTTCAGACATGTTAACTTCATTGCCAATTATGAATTATATAAAGTGCTTATTATTTTTAGACAGATGCTGCTAGTAAGTTTTCTCCTCTGCTGAAGGGAAGGATGATTAATGCCATTATAAAGAAAGTTTACGAGAGAAAGAAAAATATTTCTCTGTAGGTGGAAGTGTTTCACCAACATTTAGTCAAATGTAGACACAATAAAACATCCACAGTGTTCAGTCTTCCACCCTCTTAACTGGAAGTCTATGGCAAGATTTCAGGGCTGACTGGGAGCCCTTACTGCCAGGATAATGTAAGCCCCTCTTCATCTGCTATAGGAAGTCATAATGGAGTCTGAAGCAAGTGCTCCCTTCTCTCCAACCTCTGCTCCAAGTTCCTGAACATTCCACAAAGAACTTACACATATTAAGTTCCTTCTTAGAGCAGAAGATAGGAACATGAAGCCATTCGACCATGTCCTTGCAAAACCAAGACACACAAATAAGGGAAATGAAAAATTAGTTTGAGCCTCTCAGAGCTAAATGTAGGCAGGAATATGGAAGTCCAGAGTATTAGAGTTGATGGGGACTGGCATTTAATTTGACCTGGTGACCCCATTTTGCATATGAAGAAACTGATGCCAAGGAAGGCAGAAGATACGGTTGGTAAACACACTGAAAGAAAACACTGGCCCAGGGTCTCTGTCTATCTCTGTCTACATTTCCTTAACTGCTGATTAACGAGGGAGGGCCCAGCTCTCTGAAGACAGTGCCTGCCTGGGTGGGTGGGCCCGGGCTATAGAAGGAAAGTATCTGAACTAGGCCTGGAAGCAAGTCAGTCAGTAAGCACTGCGCCTCCACAATCTTCGATTCTGTTCCGGCCTCCCGTTTCCTGTGCTGCTTGAAGTCCTGTGCTGTCGTACCACAACGATAGACTCTAACTTACAATTCAACTAAACTCTTTCCTGTCCAAGGTGCTTCTGCTGGTCAGTGTTCATCACAGCAACAGAAAAGCAAACTGGGACAGGTGTTCACAGAGCCCAGGTAGAAGTACTTGCACCCTTGGCCTTCCTAAGAGACTGTAAACAGTCATGGTCTACACAGACACCTAGAACAGCACATGAGAAGAGCTAATCCCAGCCTGTTCCTTGGCATAGGTACTGATACTTTTCACAGTGCTAGCCCACTAGGGCCTCAGATCATGCCTGGGAGACATTGTCATTCTCCTATCGTTCCTCAGCCCAGCAAGCCAACGTTAAATGAAGGGGTAACTCTTAGACCACACTAGCCATTCTCACATATAGAACTTAAAGTGTTGAGTTCCCAGTGTGGTACAGACATTTATTTATAAAACATCAATCTCACCAGACTTTGTTGTCTGTGAGGGAAACTGCTTGCCAGTCTGTTCTTTAAGGATGCTTTGTAATTTGTTTCCGCCTATGTTGAGAGTGATGTTGTACCAGTACTTGTTAGCATAGGCCACTTTGCATCTGGTTTAATAATTCATTACATGTCACCTGCTCACTGAAAGCCTCCTAAGTTTCTGAACCCCACATCCTGGTGGCTTCTTTCTACTCTTTTGTGCCAGTGAGGTAGGCTAAGGTTTGCTCTTCTGGGCAATACTGGCCCACACTGTCTCCAGAGTATGTCCACAGAGGTCTGGCTCTGTGCAGGCTCACAAGGCTGCCAAGGGAGGTCTTCAATGCCCTCCCAGAAATGTTGCACACATTCCTCTCACAGTCACATTATCAAAGTGAAGGGGCTGCATCCGTTCCCCAGCAGGAAGCAGGCTCACCCCATGCCTGAAGGAGAGGTGCTACCCTGTGCAGCCACAGTTCCAGTGAACATTATCGCCGTACACAGCCGGTGAGGGGCAGTCTCCTCTTCCATTAAAGAAAATATACTTCTCTCTTCTTCAAGGGCGGTAACTCAAATGTCTACCTTGTCCGACACCTACTGTCAGGGTTCATTTTGCAATTGATCCTAAATATCTATGGCTGTGACACCTGTGGATTCTACCAATTGCAGAGCAAGTGTATTTGAAAAAGAATTCCAGGAAGTTTCAAAAAACAACATTTGAATTTTCTGTGTGCTGAGCACTGAGCTGTGTCCATTGGAATGTGTTGATCTGTGGGCCACCCCATACTATAGTAACAACTTCTGTCCAGGTGCTTTACATGGCTCATTGGTTGAGCATTGGTCTCCTTGGCTCCTTCAAGCACTATGTATCCAGGCCTGTGGTGCCTGCCTCTGTACAGAAAGTATGCTGCCTTTCTTCTCGTCATTATTTTCTAAACAATATGGTGTGATAACATCATAGGCAGCATTTTATTGTATTTGGTGTTGTGAGTCACCTAGGGATGACAAGAAGAGTACAGGAAGAAATGTGTGGGTTACATCCAGGGGCTGTACCATTTCAGGCACTTGCAGGTTTTGTTGTCTCTGACTGTCTTGGAACTTGTTCCTTTCAAGAATAGCAGCATGCATGTGCACGTCCTGACAGATGTCAAGCCCAGACTTGACTTTAATTGGCCTGTTGACTTATAAGCAGAGAACAGCTCGCTAAGCTTTTCTGTCCTCACAGTTATACGGTGTAAGATGGAAAAGCCTGAGGTGTGACAGTGAATCCACTCTTCCAACTCTGAAACCCCATCAGCCAGACACAGGTTAGGCTCGTCACCAGGTTTCCCTGATTACTGATATTTCGGACCTTAGGTGGGAGTCTTGAGCACTATTTCCTCCCAGACTCCTGACTCTATTGTCAGAGAGAGATTTTTTTCCATTAACTAACTCTTTTGGTCATTGTAAAGTGGGCATTGGATGATCATTCTCTGTGAATCTGAAGCATTGTTTGCCCATAAAGATGGGAATGTAAAGATCCATTTATGTCTTGAATTTTAATTTTTCTTCTTGAGTTGTGGTTCCTTTAGCAGAACTCCTTAGAACTTAGCCAACTTCTTACCTGCTGCGTCTGTGCCTATCCATACATGCAGATTTCTTCTCGATGTGGCCCTGGGTGGTACGCGCCTTAGCTGCTGTTAGACAATGGCCTCTCCTCAAGCCTTTACTCTCCCTCTTTCTGTCTTAAATTACGGACACCTTCCCTGACTATGTGTGAGGCCATGTTTCCTGGACCCCTTTAGCCACCCAAATCCAAAGTAATGTGTCAAAATGTAAAACATTAGCACACTTGTATACAGCCTTGGCAGTAGCCCTGTGTGCTTTAAAATACACAGGATGATTCTTAATAACAAACGCACTGATGGTGCTGTGTAAGTACTTCTTATGTGGTATTATCTAGGGAATAATGACAGAAAAGTCCAAATATGTTCAGTCCGGACTCCATTAAAAATATTTTCCAACATGGTTGGCTCAATGTCCAGATATAGAACTGGTAAGAAGGGCTGACTGCACAGGTAACATGCTTATGTCAGCCTTCAGCAAAATAACCACACTTAAGTCTCTTTTCCTTGTGTCCTGAGTACTAAAGGTTTGCAGAGTGACACCTGAACCCATCCAGAGGTTTTAGTGGTGGGCGTGGTGTTTCTGCACAGCTGATTGCCCAGACTCCAAGTGCTCAAGTGGTTCCAGATGATTCCATCCCCAGAGGCTGAGGGCCACTGACTCTGCCTGACCTGCCAGGCTGTGAGCTGGCTTTCTAACACCCTGCTGCTGTGCTCAGATAATTTCTTTCCCATAATAAGTTACTAAGCACAGTTATTAGCATTCAATACATGCTAATTAACCTTCTTTCCTACCTCTGCCCAAAGAGCTACATGCTCATTAGATACATGTTCTACTTTATTACAGGAGCCATTTTCAGCAAGCATCTTACCCATGCATGTCACAAGCTCCCAGCTTTACTCCCAAGTTCTTGACCACTGCATGGCTGCTGCCTGCTTTAGTTTTGTTTCTCTAGTCATTGAACTCTATTTTTACTAGTCAGTATATACTGGATTATATCGAGAGAATAAGACAGTTGGAGAGAGAGAGAGAGAGAGAGAGAGAGAGAGAGAGAGAGAGAGAGAGAGATCCTCTCAGACTGACTTTCATGGCTCTAGTTTTGGGTCAGCCAGTGACACAGAGACACATGTATTTTAGGGGCGGAGGCCATTAATCCATAAAGGCATTCTTCAAAGACAGGGATATTTAGACAGGCATTCTATTTGATGTGATGTCACATACTTACTTATAGGTTGTGATATCTCGTTGAGTTGAAGCTTTTGGGGAAGTTCCCTGATCACCTCCCATAGCTACTCCAATGCTGGATAAGATTCAGCTTCCCTGTGCCTTAACTCTCCTTGCACTGAATACTTGGACACTGTCCTAGTCTGCTTTCTGTTGCTATAAGGAATACCTTATACTGGAGAATACATACTCTAGAAGCTTAGGTTACAGCTCTGGAGCCTGGAAGACCAAGAGCATGATACAAGGGTGGCTCCATGTTGAGGCTGAGCCACCAATGCTGGCTAGACTGGCTTCCTCTTTCTATATAAAGCACAAATTTTGGGGCTCAACTGAGAAAAATTTTTTAAAACATTGTTCATTATTAGTGTGTGTGCATGCATGTGTGTGTGTGTGCCTGTGTGCTCATGTGGGACATACAGTGCAGTGCTCATGTGGAGGTCAGAAGACAACTTTTGGGAATCCTATTTCTCTGTGCACCATAGGTTTCTGGAGATCAAACTGAGGACAGCAGAGCTCTCTCTCTATCCCTTCTTCCTCTTCTCATAAAGCCTTGAAGGTCATTTTGGGGGCTCCACCTTCATGACCTCATTCAACTGCAATTACCAGCCAGAAACTCTCCTTCCAAATGTAAATTTCCAACATAGAAACTTTTAGTGGACACATACAGACTTCTATTCTTTCTTTCTTTCTTTCTTTCTTTCTTTCTTTCTTTCTTTCTTTCTTTCTTTCTTTCTTTCTTTCTTTCTGTCTTTTTGAGACAGGGTCTCCTTGTAGCTCTGGCTGTCCTGGAACTCACTCTGTAGACCAGGCTGGCCTTGAACTCACATGGATCCACCTACCTCTGCTTCCTGAGTGCTAGGATAAAAGGCATGCGCCACCTCGCCTGGCTGTCCTATGCTTCTTTATGCTTACATATGACCTTCCAACATGTTATTTTTAAGCTTAACAATTAGCACAAAGTCCATTTTCCCTATGGAAGTATAGCTGTGTGACAAGCAGGACTTTTTCTGTTGGTAGGAGATGGCTCTATGATAGTTATGGATCTTGGCCTGATCAGTGCAATGAAGTAATGGTATGGTAATGGTATGGACTGCATTCATTAACAGATTGCTAGCTGAATCTCACAGGGTAGTTTACCTGGAAATCAGTCTAAAGGATAATTATCTAATACATTGAGTGTTGTTGAGTTCATGCTTTGTCAAAGTAGTAAAATGATAGCATCTAGTATGTAATGGAAACTATGAAACCCATCAATGCCTCTCAGAGATCAGTCCCTAAATTCTGCTCACACTGGACCTAATGATAACTTGTGTTTAGGGAAGTGTCCTCTGAGATGGGCCAGTGAGAGAGAGAGAGTCCTTAGGTTCTGTGGTGCTGTCAGCCTTATCCTAATTCACGGGTAGTCACAGCATATATTGGGCCTGTGAACACTGGAACAACAGCCCACAATGCTGGGTCTTTGCGCATGTAGCCTGAAGCCTCCAGCTTTCTGCTAATCAGCATTGCCTTTCATGGCTTTTCTCTCCATAGCTCTATGTTTGTTTACCTAATGCTCTTCTTTTTGCTTCTAGTTGTGGTATTTGGGGACACTCTTGAATAACAATAATTATAATAATGATTATTGTTATTCAAGAGTGATTATTAACCATAAATATTAGTTCAAATATGAACTAATATTTATGGTTAATGTTATGCTAGGTGCTAAGGATTTTCGTTTAATCATTTCATTAAATTATTACAACAAAGGGGGGGCAAGCAAAAGCTGGGGGGGCATGTGAACATGGTGAGCAAACAAAGACAAAGACAGCACGGTATGTGGAAATTCACTAACAGAACTGCATCATCTTTTTCTGTTTCAGGAATACCAAATTGATATATTTTTTGCCCAAACTTGGACAGACAGTCGCCTTCGATTCAACAGCACAATGAAAATACTTACTCTGAACAGCAACATGGTTGGTTTGATATGGATCCCAGACACAATCTTCCGCAACTCTAAAACAGCAGAGGCTCATTGGATCACCACACCTAACCAGCTCCTCAGAATCTGGAATGACGGGAAAATCCTTTACACTTTAAGGTAAGATGCTGTGTGGTTGTCTGTTGAAATTCTTTAATTGATACATTATTAATAGAATTGGAGAGAGTACTGCATGCCCAGGAAGTGGGGATCAGAGGAAGGGAACAGATTATTTCAAGGTTGGCCCCGAGGAAAATAGAGGAGAATCTTATGCCTCAAATCATCATCTTTTGGGGCTCCAGGGTGTAGAGCATTTTAATGGGACACAAAGGGTTACTGAGCAGACGCCTTCTCTTCAGAGTGCTGTCTTCCACTTCTCTTTGAATGTCTGGGCGGGCCTCCTTAACCTCCACAGGTGGCACTGGAATTTTCTTTCTAGACAAAAACATCATCATCTGCAAGTCAAGTCACAGGAGCTAAGAAAGGAGGGAACATAGAGGCCTCTCATTAGAACTCAGAACCCACATGAAAAGGATGTCACCTTAAAAGAGGGAGGACAGGATTAGAGAGTGGGACAAAGGCAAATGGTTTACCTGCTCTGTTACATCTTGTGAGTTCCAGATTCCTAGGCACCTATCACAGGGTAAAAGACATTCAGATTGACCATAGATTAGGAGAAAGTAGCTTCCTTCCTCTGACATATGCTCCTCTCCCAGTCTCATGGACCTGCACCCGGCTCCCCTAACCATCTTTTCTTTATGGATACCACCATTCTCTCTCATTCCACACCCATTACAGAGCCTTTAATTATGAGTGATGCACGGCATTGAGAGAAAATCTGTGATCACTGAAACCAAACTTTCCACAGCACCAGTAGGCACAGACACACATCAAAATGCAGAAGATAATATCAAAATTTCAGGAAAATAATTTTTCAGAAAAGGGCCGACATCAAGAAAATCAGAGAGCCACAACAAAGAACTTTGCTGGTGTAATGTCCCAAGGAAGATGGAGTTTGTAACAGGTGTTTCATAAATCCTTAGGAAGCTGGCTCAGAAGAAAACCTGACTCTCAGCACAACATACAGAGTTGAGGTGGTCCCGAATCTCCTGTAGGGGCTTTGACACACATTTCGACATGTAATATGCCGACATAGCAGAGCCACCACCTGCTGGTGCAATACAGAGAATTGTCTAAGGAGAAAAATCCCCTAGAAGTGGATGTATTTGGCATGGTACCTATGTGGACAAACATACCAGTTTCAAGTGGAAGAAGGATTTCCTTTAAACAAATTGAAAACAGTGACTTTTGAAACAGCAACTGCTTTTTTTATTCTCTGTATCTTGGCTTGTATTTCTAGGCACAGTTGGAATCTTCCTAAGTAGAATGCCCCCTACTGCTGGTAGATAAAAGCAAAACAATGGCACAATAAGACAGCAAGAAACAGGCCTCTGTGTGTGAGGCAGAGCTAGCTGCATATATGGGACACTCCCTTTGGGACTACCACTCCTGGGCCTGTCAGTGGTACTTTACCCTCTTGGGGGCCTCACTGAGGCCTTGGCTATGTTATTGCTGACCCCCAAATGATGCTGGCTCTTCCACAGGCTCACCATCAATGCAGAGTGCCAGCTGCAGCTCCACAACTTCCCCATGGATGAACACTCCTGCCCTCTGATCTTCTCTAGCTGTGAGTATACCCCAGGAGTAAGCCTGGGCAGGAAGCAGCTGGTCTGGGGCTGGTTTCTGGCATATAATCCTATGACTGGTAATACTGTCACTACACAACTAAGGAAAGCAAGTTGCAGTTATTTCATTGGCCACTGGGCTGTTTTAACTGGAGAATTATGTAGAAGGCAGGTACCTGATTAAGTGGTGAGCACCTCAGCTACTGATGGTAATACTGAAAGATTCAGATATTAATGTCTCATTCATTTCTCAAAGAGACCAGTGCTAAGGAGCTCTGTTTATTATTTGGACACATACAGAATTCTTTTGTAACATTTCTATGCTTAGTATTTTAAGCCTTGGTTTTCTAATAAGGAGGCTAAAGATCTTCCTTTTAATGTACTTGTACTTCCCCTTGAGCAGATGGTGACTGATACTGATGATGTTGAACACTGAGTGCAAAGTCACATCCAAAAAGAAATATCAAATATCAAATGTATTTGCTTATAAAGCTTTTAAGTAAAGGTCAACATGGAAATGCATCTGTTGAATTTATGGTGGTTTATTTTAAATGTATTAATCACAAGTACTTATGTATGACTCATAAAGATTTAATAACTGTATTGGCTTTCTTTAAAACTGAATATGGAGCATGACTGGAAAACCGAAGGAAATCTTAGGCAGGCTATTTTCGGAATCAAGAGATGAAGAAATTTTATATTTTTAGTTCAGAAAAAAAACAAAAAATGAAGTACAGATAGCTTTAGTGTTGACTTGACACACCTGAGTTGAGGAAGCCTCAGTTGGGGAATTGGCCCCATTGGACTGGCCTGTGGCCATGTCGGTGGAGTATTGTCTTGATTGTTGAGCAATATGGGAGGGCCCAGCCCACTATGGGTGGTGCCACCTTGGGCAAGTTGTGTACAGTATAAGAAAGCAGGCTGGGCATGGGCCAGGTGAGGAAGTCAATAAGCAGCATTCCTCCATGGCTTGTGCTTCAGCTCCTGCCTCCATGTTCCTGAACTGAGTTCCTACCTTGGGCTTCCTGAGCAATGAACTGTAACCCAGGAGATATAAGCCAAATAAACCCTTTCCTCCTCAAGTTAGTAGTGGTCAGTGTGTTTTGTCACAGCAACTGAAGATGAACTAGAACATTAATTGGTACCAGAAGTGGGGTATTGCTTTCACAAGCCTGACCTGGGTGTTTTGGGGGAGGATTGTGGAAGCATTTGGAGCTTTGGGCTGGACAAGTCATCGAGTGCCTAGAGTTTCCTGTTGTGGAACTTGGAACAGTTATGCTGAAAGAGCCATAGACAATGGAGGCCTGGCTTGTGAAGCTTCAAAGGGAGGCAGAGATCATCAGGACTGTTTAATCTATGGGTTCTGGTCAGATGGGGCTGAAGAATCAGCTATAAGTAACAAGAAACCAGAATCTGGAGTGAACCCTTTGCTTTACAGGGCCAATTGATGCTGGTTAGCTGGGGCTGAAAATTAGCAGTAAGTAACAAGAGACCAGCATCACTGTGGTAAAATCTTCTGGGAAAATTTTCTTCAGGGTCAGCACACAGAATCTGTGGTCCAGAAGAGGCCAGAGCCTCCATCTCAAGCCAGAAGTGGGAATTGGTAATGTGTAAGAGTCTCCTATATGGTTCCAGTGTTGAAAGCATGAAGGGGTCACAGAGAGCAGCTGAGGCCTGGCACTATGAGAGGCCAGGAAAGGCCACTGGTCAGAGTGCAGCCTTGGTTGCAGTGAAGACCCCAGGATTCCAGGGGTCAGGAAGAGAAGCTGAGGTTTTTGCATCAGGAGAAGTCAGAAGCAACCTCAGTTTCAGTGGCAACCCCAGCTTTTTGGAGATGCCAGGACAGTAGGACGACCACCAAGAGCAGCAGCAGGTGTGGAATGGAGCCAGCCTGGGCCTGTGAGATGAGCTGTGTGTGGCATGGACGGACGGCAGAGTCAGAGAAGGGGAGCTGCCAAAACCCTTTGGAGCCCAGAAGATCGTGAGTGAATCCCAGGTGTCCAGCCTTGAGCTACTTTGCTGGACTTAGGTTTTGCTTAGGTGTGCCTGATTCTTCCCTTTGAAATAAGACAGTACTTGTTTTGGATTTTACAGCAGCCCAAAGTTTAGAGACTTTAAAAAAATTTTTATTCATTTTTTATGTGTATGAATGTACTGTCTGCATGTAGGTTTGTGCACCTGTGTCGTGCAATGCCTTGGAGGTCAGAAGAGGGTGTCAGATTCCCCTGGAACTGGATTTAAAGATGGTTCTCAGCCACCATGTGGGTGCTGGGGATCAAACCCGGGTCCTCAACAAGAGCAGTTGGCGCTCTTAACCACTAGGCCGTATCTCCAGCCCATTTAAGCGACTTTTAACAGACTGTGAACTTTTAAGTGTTTGGACTTCTTAGGGACTGTAGGGCTTTTAAGGTTATACTGTCTTATGTTGTGATTAATGTTAACACCATACCTTGGGGACAAGAACTGGAAAGGTGGTGTTTTAATAGTGATGTATTTTTTGTACCAAGTTGACAGGGGTCAATTGTGCTAGATAGCTTTAGTGTCAACTTGACATACCTGGGTAGATGGAGCCTCAGTTGGGGAATTGGCTCCATTGGACTGGCCTGTGGCCACATCTGTGGAAAATTGTCTTGATTGTTGAGAAATGTGGGAGGGTTCAGCCCACTATGGGTGGTGCCACCCTGGGCAAGTTCTTGTGTATAAGAAAGCAGGCTGGGCATAGGCCAGGTGAGGAAGTCAGTAAGCAGCATTCCTCCACGGCCTATGCTTCAGCTCCTGCCTCCAGGTTCCTACTTGGGCTTCCTGAGTGAGGAACTGTAACCCAGGAAATGTAAGCTGAATAAACCCTTTCCTCCTCAAGTTGGTAGTGGTCAGTGTTTTTTGCCACAGGAACCAAAGACAAACTAGAATAGAGCATGACTGGAAAACTTGAGGAAATCTTAGGCAGACTATTTGTGGAATCAAGAGATGGAGAGACTATAATTTTAGTTCAGAAAAAGCCAAAATGCAGTACAGATTTTCACTAACCTTGTAGACTTGGTAAAAATTCTCATCTAAAGAACAGTTGAGAATTAGTTAGTTCTGGGACTAGAGAGAAGGCTCATTGGTTAAAAACATTGGCTGTTCTGCAGAAGACCAGGATTTGAATCCCATTACCTACATGGTGGCTAACAACTGTCTGTAACTCCAGTTCCAGGGGATCCAACACCTTCTTCTGTCCCCCTTGGGCATTGCATGGCATGGGTGCACTTATATACCTGCAGACAATACATAATGTAAATGTAAAATACAAATAAATAAATAAAAGAAAAATAGAATTAATTGAATCTAAATTTACTGTATTTGTTGCTCATTCAAATGGTCACTGGATGCTCATGGTAAACTTGCAGGTGGATGCTTTTGGACACTTGTTCTTGGTATTTGCTTTCAAAGTTAGAGGCCCAGCCAAACCATCTACAGCCCTTTGAGCTGCCCAATGCTCATGTGGATACAACATAGTTCTGGGTGATCTCTGTGGGTCCTATTTTTCAGTGAGCCAGCTGTTCCTTCCAATATGTTCCTATGCTCATCTTTTGAGTTTGTGATTTGGGTGGTTACTTTCTAGCCTGTTTGCTCCTTTTTCTAATTTCCTACTCAATTTTAACAATTTTGGATTTCTTTACCAAAATTTAAAGACCTCATTTTGAAACTTAGTCAAAAATATTCATTTTTGTGGGACACATTTGCACAGTCAGTTGCTAGGTGATTTATTTGAATTGTTTCCTGGGACTTTTTCCTGTGAAAAAGAAAAATCTTTTTGCCTTCATGATTTTTACTGTGCTCTTGTTGCTAGCATGCCTTCTACCACTGAACCAAACCTTTATTCATATTCTGCATGTTCACAGGTGAGCCCTACCTCTTTCCCACGGTGACTGCTGATCTGACTTGTCAGAGTGCACATTAGTGATGCCTAGTGCAGAGTATCATATTCTGTGTCTGGCTTCTTTTACTCATCAAAATGTCTTTGTGATTCATGCATGTCGGCATGCGTGTTCATAGTTCATTTTTCCATCACTGTAGAGATTAAGTTTGAGAAGCTGGGGATGTGTGGAGCGTGGGAATGGCAGCTGCTCTGGAAGACAGATCAATAGTTTGATGTGAAATTAAATAAAAATTTTCCATATGATTCCAAATTTGTACTCATTGTTTGCTGAATGAATTGAAAAGTTGTATCCACACTGAAACCTGCATGCAAATGATTATAGAAACTTTATCACTGACAAAATCTGGAAGCACTCAGTGAATTGATAAAGAACCTGTGGTATATCCAGGCAATGGAATATTATTCAACATTAAAATCATCTTAGCTATCAAGCCATGAAATGACGTAGAGGAAACTTAAGCTTCTCACTTAGTAGTACATATTTATCTGACAAGGCCGAACACCGATTCCAGTTGTATGACAGTCTGGAAATGACGGAAGTATGGACAAGGTGGATAGATCAATGGGGTGAGGGGTGAATAGATGGAACACTGACACTTTTTGGGACAGTGAATATAATCTAATACTATCATGCAAGATACATGACATTTTCCCATTTATCCGAATCCATTGAGCACTACCAAGAATGATGCTAATGTAAGCAGGGCTTAGGGGGAATGCCATTGTGGGTTCATTGATTTTAGTAGACCAAACACTGGACCCTAGGCTGCTCAGACTTATAGAGGGCACAAATGGGGAGAGCCAGAGACGCATGGGAAAGCTGAACTTTCTGCTCAGTTTTCTAGTGAATCAGGAACCGCTTTTCGTGACTCTCATCTGGAAGGAGAGAAGATTGGAATCTACTCCAATAATAAATAATAACCCCTCTAGAGTCACAGTGTCAAAAATAACCAGGAATATAAATATAAAATTTAAAACTGTGCTTTAAAATGTTTTAAATTTAATTTCTATTTTATGTGTATCAGTGTTTTGCCTGGATGCATGTAGGTGCACCATGTGCATTTAATAGCCATGGAGGCCAGAATAGGTCATTGGAGCCCTGGCATTGGAGTTACAAACAGTAGTTACTGTCATGTAGGTTCTGAGAACTAAAATGAGGGCCTCTGCAAGAGTAGCCAGTGCTCTTACCTGCTGATCCAACTCTTAACCCTTGTTTTTAAGTATGTTTGTTGAATCAATTTACATGTATAACACTTATTCATATATATTATTAGCTATTATAAGGAACATCTTAATCCCATGTTAATGAAAATGCCCTGCTAAGCTGGAGTCATGCTATAGCTTCTAGCTGCATCAACCTGACATCTGACTCTTCTTTCCTTATGTGGCAGGGTGTTACCAGGACAATGCTGATCAGGGCGCAGACACAAAATTGAAAATAAAGTAATTTCTATAGATACCATCATATTTTCACTTAAAAACAGCCAGTGGCTTAACTTTTTTATATTTGAAAACAGAAACACTAGCAAAATTGGACAGTTATATACATTTCCTGCCATACAAATAAAATCTAGGAAGTTTATCCAAAATGTACACTAAGATTAGAAGTGATCATTAAAATGATTGGGATAGCTTTTTTATTTTTTGGTCTTTTCGAGACAGGGTCTCCCTGTAGCCCCAGCTGTCCTGGAACTCACTCTGTAGACCAGGCTGGCCTTGAAATCACAAAGATCCACCTGCTTCTTCCTCCCAAGTGCTAGGATTAAAGACATGCACTACCACACCCAGCTAGGGATAGCTTTCTACTTACTACATAACCACCTTTTGTGGATAAGAACTTTTTAACCCAAGCAGGATTTCTCATCCTTTGGCCAAATGTGCTTTGGCAATAATTCCCTAACAGAAATGTTTTCTTCAGTAGGCCATGTAAGTTCTGCAGAACTTGTCAAACAATGACAAGCAGACAAAATTTCCAGCACATACCCAGATGAGGTAATAATTTTTGCCAAGTAACATTTGCTTTGGTTACTAATTGGGCATTGGAGAACAGAATGAGTTTAGTGCTTCATCCTTGCATGTGCACTCTGGTGCTGAGTTCTACTCCCAACCAACCCCAGGTTTCTTGGTTATTAATAAGGTTTTAATTTTTAAAACATAATTGATGATTTTGAAACAGAATCTCAAGTAATTAAATATATCCTTAAATTTCCTCCTGCAGTCATTAAATTTAAGGATCACATTCTAGAGTACACAATGTATATAAGGTAGGCCTCCTTTGGGTTATTTAAACTGGTTAAAATTATTAAACATTCATTTTCATTTATTAAAAGTAATTTGATAGAGTACTCTGAAATAGAAGATTTTGCCATTCAGAAAGTGGCATTGGTTGACCAGTGTACTGCGTGCTCCATTGTATACCTTGAAGCTTGTTGCACACTCACAGGACTTACTGCACACTCACAGCTTAGTGTACACTGTCAGAACTTGGTGCACACTCACACAGCTTAGTCCACATTCATGTTCCTTAGTGCACACTCACACTGTTTGGTAGACTCTTACATGTCTCATGCACACTCACAGGGCTTAATATATATATACACACACACACACACACACAAGCTTAGTGCACACTCTTAGAACTTAGTGCACACTCACATAGCCTAGTACACATTCAGTCCCTAGTGCACACTCACACAGCTTAGTGTACACTCCCATGCTCCCCTCACATGGCTTAATGCACACTCAGATACCTCAGTGCACACCCACATGATTGAGTGCACATTCAGATACAGTTGACACCAATATTGTGATATTGCTACCATTGCTTCAGCAAGTTGTCATAAGCCTTAAACCCAAATATAACATCTTATACTTCTGCATCTCTGAAATCTGAGATGGGCTAAAATAAAGATGTATGCTCTGCAAGACAATGCTCCTTCCTCTCTGCTCGTGGTTTCCCAGGCTGGGGTGTGACCCATTCTTCCTTCTTCAAAGCTAGCAGCATCTCACCTCCTTATCCCTTCTTCATTTTCTCTCTCTACTCAAACTCAGGAAAGTGTCTCTGCTCACGGAGACCCTGCTGATCAATGGAGCACAACCACACAGCCACGAATACCCCTCTGAGGCTGCTAGCTCAACACATCAACAGGGTCTCAGATCTAGACTGTGAACCTTCCTGGGAATCACTGTTTAATCCCATAAATATTAGTCACTCAGAACTTTCTAGGAGGTGAGGACTTGCTGCCAGACAAACCATTGGGAGTTGTATGGAAATAGGAGAATCCCCCTAGCAAACAAGTTCCAAAATGGCCTTCAGTGGCATATGGGATTAATTCTATAATCTCTACTTTGGTACACTTTATAGAAAAATAATTAAGCTAAAAGAAGCAAATACATGTAGTTCATTCTTTTATTTCATCCTTTCCCAAGTTATTTTGAAAAATAATTTTCCTCTGGTCAAATATAAGCATTTGGAAAAATGTTCCTATCTGCTTGGCTAATTGCTTGGAATTTGTGACTTAATTTACAGAACATGTATGACCTTAAATATCAGAATGCTGATATGTAATAGCTGGAATATATAGGAGCTTTTCAGATCACAATATGAATATGTCCAGATGAGTGAGTTAAGTTGAAAATGCTCCAAATTGCAAATATATTGAATACTGCTAACTTACTGAGTACCATGGCTCAGCAGCAGAGTGTCCTTGAATGTTGAGTCATGATCACAGGGTTGACTGCTTACGTCAGGTGCTGCCATTGCCCAGCATTTCCAGGGAGAAGTATATGCAATCACCAGGTCAGGAAAACAACCCAGATGAACAATTAGAAGGAAGGTTTCTACTGAAGGTATTTGGTTTCACACCACCATAAGGCAGAAAAAATTTAAATCTAACCATAATAAGAAATATCAGGCCATATATGTTATATATGTATGATTTACCTTTTTAAATTTTTGGATATCTGTGTGTGGTGTCTGTGTACATGAGTGCAGTGCCTTCGAAGGCCAGAAGATACCATTGACACTCCTTGAACTAGAGATAAAAGCTGTTGTGATCCACCATGTGGGTTCTGAGAACTGATCCTGGGTCTGAAAGTGCAGCAAGAGCTCTTAAATGCTGAGCCATCTCTGCAGACCTTGACCTATTTCTAAGTAAAATACAAAATCAATGACAAAGTCCTAAGAATATAAAGAATGCTTACCTATGGTATTATTCTTTCTCAAAGATAAGGAACACACACACACACACACACACACACACACACACACACACACGCTCGCCATCTCTCTAGGCCTTGACCAATTTCTAAGTAAAATACAAAATCAATGACAAAGTCCTAAGGATATAAGGTCTGCACACATGTAGAGACAGAGACAGAGACAGAGGGAGAGAGAGAGAGAGAGAAGCGAGAGAGAGGGAGCGGAGTGGAGAGACGCGAAGCGGAGGGTTCTAACAAATCAAAATGGGGGATTTGATAGACTAAGTAAATTTTTTGCCAATTTTGAGATATAAAAATTGCATAGGCAAAGCTAATGTTTAGTGCTAATGACTCAAATTAAATTAGGGCCTAGAATAAAACTCGAACTCAAAATGCCATTTTTTTTTTTTTTTTTGTCTTTTTGCTCAGGGTCCTCCCTGTAGCCCCCCACCCCTCGAGCTGTCCTGGAACTCAACTCTTGTAGACGAGGCTGGCCTTGAACTCACAGTATATCCACCATGCCTTGCTAATCCCAAGTGCTGGGATTAAAGCGTGCCATCACCCGACTGGCTTCAAAATGCCATTCTTTTAATTAATCTTTTTTTTTTTTTTTGGTCTTTTCAAGACAGGGTCTCCCTGTAGCCCCAGCTGTCCTGGAACTCACTCTGCAGACCAGGCTGGCCTTGAACACTTTAACAGAAAGAAAAACAGTAGCCCACAATCTGCTCTTTGGGGGCAGGACGAGTCTCCTGATGCCACTCGCAAGGCAGGACTCGCTGTTGTCATTACTCCCTGCATGTGTCCTCAAACTACTTTGTTTTGAGAACAAAGTGTTTGTAAATGTTCAATCCATCAACAAATAAAATGATGTTTCAAGTGGATATCTATAGGGGAAAAATTCAACTTTCCACCTTGTATGTCCTTGACTCTTGTACAGTCAATTCCAAATCTGTTGAGTCCTTACATAATATCAAACTCCATTAATTTTTCAAAGATATACAGGAAGAAAATTTTCACTGACCTAAGACTCAGAGTTTTTAGCCTTGATATAAAAAATATGATTCATAAAAGAGAAATTGATGCATGTGTCCATGTGATCATGTCAGAATTATAAACTTAATCAACCAAAAACTTATTAAGTGATTGAAAAGACAAATTCCAGCTGAGGAGAAAATATTGCAAGATATATTTGTGATAAAGGGCTTGAAACTATGCTTTATAA
This sequence comes from Rhizomys pruinosus, assembly GCA_009823505.1. Classification (NCBI taxonomy): domain Eukaryota; kingdom Metazoa; phylum Chordata; class Mammalia; order Rodentia; family Spalacidae; genus Rhizomys; species Rhizomys pruinosus. The sequence goes on along the minus strand of VZQC01015255.1, from coordinate 267,731 downwards.
AAAATCTAAAATCTAAACAGCAGAGAATGTATTACTATCATGAATTAATATTTCACTTTGCATCCATTTGTTGATGGACTTCAGGGTTGCCTTTGTCTTTTGTCTGTAGTGAATACTCCTGTAACTGACTGTACCGAGTATGCTTTTGAGAACTGCTTGAGACGTCCAATCTTTTGGACTTGTGCCTCTCAGTGGATTTGCTGATCATAAACTAATCTTTTTTGTTGTTGTTTGTTTGTTTTTTGACCCAGGGTCTCCCTGTGGCCCCAGCTGTCCTGGAACTCACTCTGTAGACCATGCTGACCATGAACACACAAAGGTCCTCTTGCCTCTGCCTTCCAAGTGCTGAGATTAAAGGTGCTTGCCACCAGACTGGGCTAATACTTTTTTTGAGATAAAAAATTTTTATAGCTGGGCGTGGTGGTGCATGCCTTTAATCCTAGCACTTGGGAGGCAGAGGCAGGCGGATCTTTGTGAGTTCAAGGCCACCTAGTCTACAGAGTGAATTCCAGGACAGCTGGGGCTACAGGGAGACCCTGTTTTGGAAAGACAAAAAAAAATATTTGATTTTTTTAAACAGTAGGTAATAAGTCATGAATACAAGCATCCTTCATGTAAAACCAATTTGCAAGCAGTTATGCCCAAACCCACACAGCCCAAGGCTCCCACCGTCCAGCTGGAGAGGCTTGTATGTACAATCATATTGATCAAATTAGTGTCTAGTCTATATTTGCTGTAGTCTCACGATTCACCCCAATTACAGCCCTTAAATTCTACCATGCCCCCTTTTCCACAGATTGTTCCCTAGGCTTTAGAAAAGGGACACAAGTGGGCAAGAAGCAAATCAGTCTACTTTCTCTGTAGATGCCATTTTGGACTCTGATCAGCTCAGGCTGTTTCCCTTCATGGGTTGGCAGTTTATCCAGGAATAACCTTTCAATCCTACTAATGAAGCACAAGCAATTAGATATACAGGCATTTAAACAGTACTATTATTATGGTAGGTTACGTTGGTATAGACACAGATGTTTGGATGGTATGGTAATCCAGGAAGTATAGCTTTTCTGTAAAAGATGACAAGGTCTTACTGTGGCTTATAACATCTCCTAACCACTAGAGGACATAAGCTTGTGGCATCAGCTGTGGGTTATTCCTCCAAGGAGAGAGCTACTAGCCAATTATATTTGGGATATACAGACATATGGCTGCCACTGTTGCACAGTATTTCCAGGTCAATGCTGACAGAGGAGTCTTGCTTGACTCAAGGAGACCAATATTTGCTTTATTGATTTAGTGGCCTTTGGTACTCTCTGGCATTCGAAACACCAACTGAACACTTGCAAGTGTGGTCTCAATACATCTTTCCCATGCTTACACCAGGTCTTCAACAGCAGGGCCTTACTGCCTCTCTTCTTGTGGGTATCCCAGTTAGCAGGCAGTAAACCTTTACCTTTTGGGGGGCTTGGGTTCCCTGGCCAACATCTCCTTGGCAGAATAATCTACTGCTGACATCAGAGCTCTCCTGTATTAATATATTTTCCTTAATTGCACAGTTTATAAAGACTTTAGTATTATAGTTGGCTCTGAATAGAGAATAATCCTTTCACAGTTCCTATGTCTATTAGTCAATTATAGAAAGCAGTTATACTGGTTTTATAAGAGATTACCTCTATAACAGTTGGTTCTAGTTTACAGTTAGGGAATGATTTCATTACCATCATGATTTTCTTTGTTCTATGAAAAGGAGGTAAGAAAGTCTCTCATATTAAAACTTTGCAGCACCTGGAAGGTAAAGTTCATTAGGACTCATTATAAACAGTTGTGACAAATAGGATCCACAGAGATGTTTGATGCCTGTAGCAGTCTGAGGCTTTTCTTCCTTTTAATGTTTAGATGGGCCAACTTCTCTGCTGGTATTTCTTGGTACATCCTGCACAATGCAAAGCTGTATCTTTTCCTTCCCAGCCATTAATTTGGTGACATTTTGACCTGTGGGAACATACAAATCTTTTCCCATAGTTAGTTTTAAGATTTAAATTGAAAAATTTGTTACCTGTATATCTAATTGCTTGTGCTTCATTAGTAGGATTGAAAGGTTATTCCTGGACAAACTGTCAGCCCATGAAAGGAAACAGCCAGAATTGACCAGAGTCCAAGACAACAGCTCCAGAGAGAGTGGACTGTTTTGCTTCTCATCCACCTGTGCCCCTTTTCTAAGCCTAGGGAACAATCTGCGGGAGAGTGAGCATGGTAGAATGTAAGGGCTGCGATTGGGGTGAATGGTGAAACTACAGCAATGTAGTCTGGACACTCATTTGATCAACTTGATTGAACATACAACCCCTCACCCCCCGCTGGAAGGTGGGGCTGTGGGGGTTTGGGCACAACAGCCTGCAAATTGGTTTTACATGAAGGATGCTTGTACTCATGGATTATCACTTATACCTAAAAAATGAGAAAAAAACTGAGAGAAAGATGCAGGACAGTTATGGCAGAATGCATGATCTGGGATGGGGTGGGGGTAGGGGGGAAGGGAAAGGGAAATATGCCTGAACTGAATTGGAAAATGATGTATGAAATGCACAAAGCATCAATAAAAAAATGTTAAAAAAAAGAAAAATTTGACAAAAGGTTTACTATATAACTGTATCCCCCCTTTTTTATTTTAAGTTTTTATTTTTTGACCCATGATTCTCAAAAAGGGCAGTTGTAGTACACATACCTATAGGCAGGAATCAAAGTGTAAATTATCCTTAAATTTACCAAAGCTGTTTATCATTGACTGCATGTTGTTAATTTGGGAAACAAACTTAATTCCTTAAGTTAAATTATCCTACAGGTAAAAGAAAATGTTATAAGATGATACTGTACACAAAAATTATAGAGAACATTTGTGTACATTAATCCCAGTGATGTTGTTATACAAATTTTAAGTAAAACAAATGTGGAGAAAAATTTATATGTCCAATTAGCTTAAATGTATTACCGTTAAAACCTTTTAACCAATGTTGTTTAATATAGACATTTTTACTTTTACTGAGTCCTAAAATACCATATAATATGTAGGCAAACATATTATATGGGCTAATTCTTTAACTCTATAGCAGTTATACAATTTTATATTCCCACTAGCCACACAAAAATCATTCCAATTTTTCTACACCATAGCCAACATTTACTCTTTTATACTCTACTTCTTAATAGTAACTATTCATCTTCATGGGTTAAAACTTGTATTTCATTTTTTTCAGTGTGTGTGTGTGTGTGTGTGTGTATGTGTGTGTGTGTGTGTGAGAGAGAGAGAGAGAGAGAGAGAGAGAGAGTAAGAGAGAGATATGGGATCAGCAGCCTTCCATTGAACTATATCCCAAGATCTTTGAATTAATTAATTATTAATTATTAATTAATTAATTTGGTATTTTTGAGACAGGATCTCCCTGTAGCTCCAGCTGTCCAGTAACTCACTATGTAGACCATGATGGCCTTGAACTCACAGAGATCCACCTGCCTCTGTTTCCTGAGTGCTGGGCTTAAAGGTGTGTGACACCACACCTGGCTTTATTATTTATTTATTTATTTATTTATTTATTTATTTTATCTTTAGAAAGGTCTAATTAAGCTTCTCAGGCTAGCCTCAAACTTAGATCCTCAAACTTAGATGCCTGTCCCCAGTAGCTGGGATTACAGGCCAGCATTGTTGTGACCACCTCATGGGGCCTTGAATAGCATTTACTTAATGACTAATAGTCCAGTACTTGATATAGCAGCAAGGCCCTAATGTATCCTATGATTTCCAGATCCATCCATTAAGTGAAATAAGCAGGGCTAAAAAAGAGGGACAAGTACTCTTTGATTCACTTCCATGAAGCAGGTAGCAGAGGAAAATTGACACAAAGTAGAACAGAGGCTAAAAAGGAAGAAACAGTGAATGTTTTGAAACAGGACTCTCTGTAGCCTCAGCTGCCTGAAACTATATAGACCAAGCTGTCCTCCATTTCATAGAGATCTGCCTCCCTCTACCTCTGCCTCTGCCTCTGTCTCCTGAGTGCTGGGATTAAATGTATGTACCACTGTGCCTAGTTATTCATGAATGTTTCATAAGTGCAATATTACTGGAATGCTGAAAAGGTCTGGAAGACTGTGCTGATGATCCGCAACATTGTACCCAATACTTCTGAAGTGAATAGTTAAAATGGTAAATTTTGGTCTGTATGTTTATTTTATTTTATTTATTTTCATTGTGTTTGTGTGATGGAAATGGGATGGTGGAGCATGCCATGGCAACTGTGTGCCGGTCATAGTACAACTTTGCGGAGTTGGTTTTCTCCACCCACTTTATATGGGATCCAGAGATCAAGCTCAGGTCACCAGGCTTGCAGTGAAAGTGCCTCGAACTCGTTGAACCATCTCGTCATCCCTCTGTATAGTTCTATTACAATTTAAAAATGCACACCAAAACCAAAACTGAAATAAATGTGCATTCCACACAAATAGTCATTTGAACAAAGATGGTATAAAGATGGAAAATAAGAACATTAAAGATGTTAGAACTTATTAGCTATTAGAAAATGTGAGTTAAAACAAGAGTTATTTTTAGAAATCTTGGAATGCTTAAAATTAAAAACAGTGGCAGGAATGTAGAAGAAACTGCATACATTGTTGGTGGGAATGCAAAAGGACAGGGTCTAACATTTCTCACATTTCTAACATTTCAGAAGTTTCTTTCAAAACTAAAATATCTTGCTAGATGTATGACAGATAGTATAAACAGATAAATAAATAATTATATAATTATGTAACCATAAATGTCTGCCAATGAATATTCAGAGCGTTTTTGGTTTTTGTTGTTGTTGTTTTTGTTTGTTTGTTTGTTTGTCTTTCACAGAGACAGGCTTCCTCTGTACAGCCTAGCTTGGCCTTGAACTTTGAATCTCCCTCAGCTTCTTACCCCTGGGACTCAGGCATACACCACTTGCCCAGCTGTTGTATTTTCTTATTGGAAGTAAGCTTCATGCCTGCCAGGGCATGGATTGATGAGCAAGTTGATGTTAGAACCTTTAGCTGGACGACCTTAAACTCACCAAACAAAGTAAGCAAATTGCTGATTCATGCAACAAGTCCTTTGAACTACCACAGAATTTGAGCTGAATGAAATGAAAAATCTCAGAAGTTTGCCCATGTGTGAGATCCTAAGTGTATAGTATTCTTTTGCTTTTTAAATTTTATTTTACATGTGTGAATTTTTTGCCTGCATGCAACTGCACCATGTATAAATGATACCTACAGAGGTCAGAAGAGAGCATCGAATTTCCTGGACTTATGGATGGTTATGAACAGCTCCATGGATGCTAGGAACTGAACCCAATTCCTCTGCAAGAACATCCAGTACACTTACCTGCTGAGCCATAGCTTTAGCTTCTAAGTGTCTAGTATTCTTAGAGTGAGAAGTAGAAGCTAAGATAGAATAGTCGACTGAATGAAAAGAAATGAAAGACAGCCTATATAAAAGGCATCCTCTGTCCATGAACTGAAATTCATTTCATTAAGGTAGTAATACTCCCCGAGGTGGTCTATTCATTCGATGAAATCCATATGAAAACCTCAGTTAGCTTTATTTGCTTAAAATTGGCAAACCTGTACTAAAATCGATATAAAATTATTAAAAATCCAAAATATTCTTGCAAAAGAACATATATGAATTCAAAATTTAATAACCATAATATAAACTTATAGCAATTGTGACAGAGTGCACAAGACCTGCTAGATCTCAAGACAGACAAAATCCCAGCACAGAGGGAGGAGGTGAGCATGAATTCCCACCCTTAACTAAGGCACCATTGGCATAGGACAGCTGCTGGGAGAAGAAGAGTCAGTTTTCTTAAAGAGTGATGGTTGAACCATGGTCTAGGTATGGTTCCATACTCTCAAGAGTATGTGGACAACATAAATTAGACTTCATGGGCAGGGAGATCATGAGGTTAGGTGGGCAGGGAGGTGGGGGGTGGATCTGGGAGAAGTTGGGGAGGGAGAGGATATGATAAAAATACATTGTATGAATCTTTTGAATAATTGAAAATCTTAATAATCTCTACAGTAGTCAAAACAGTGCACTGCACTATCATCATAAAGATAGATATATAGATCATGGAATGCAGAGTTGTGCAATATAAAAACTATATTCATGGTCAACTAATGTTGGATAAGAATATCAACACAGTTTAATGGGTAAGGACAGCTTTCATCGCTATTGAGACAATTGTGTATGTCTGTGCATGATGGAAAGGTGAAACCTGCAGTTTGTTGAAGATAACAAGTATGAGTTCTTGTGGCTTGTGGTAGTGGATTAGCTATTGCACCGAAAGTTCAAGTGATAAAGGAAAAAAATAGACAAAGTGGATGCCATGGAATTGAAACTTTTGTGTTTCGAAGGACACAATCAAGGGAGTGAAAGGTCAGCCCCCAGAATAGAAGAAGCAACTATATGCCATGTCTGCTGTCTCATTCAATCCAGTAGCTCATCATGCCTGCTAGAAACAGAATCTGCTTAGTGACCAGGTATGCCAGTTTCAACTAGTATGAGAAGTTTCTGCAAAGAAGAGAGATGTCTCAACTTATTGATCAAAAATTTGTTTTTCTCCCCATAAGAGTTAATCTCATGTACATCACAATGATCTAACTGTTGTCCAGGTCTCCCTTGCCAAAGTGTATGGTAAGAAGGGTCTGCACGTGCTTGAAAGTAGCAAATGTCACCCAGCACTCATGCCAGCCTCCTGGACACAGCGAGGAGTGATGGGGTCTGTGGCCGACTGCGTATTAAAATGGTGAGGCAGCTGTTCCTCACCACTGGCCAAATCCAGCTAAGAGAATATTGAAAAAGATTTTTCCAGATAAATGTATTTTTCAAGAGCATTCTGAATTTTTATAGGAAAGCTTCCAGTATTTTTAAAAATTGGCATTAAGTTTACATAACATTAAATGCATTAACTGAAATATTTTGAAGATTAAGAACTGGGTTCACTCTACACCATCTCTCTGTCAGTCGCACACCCTCTGTCTCCCTGAGTGGCATCATGTCCCCTTCATCTCCCATAGCTCTCCTGTTCAGATTCATACCTATTTTCTTACAATATTCTTCTGGTCAGCTCTGTCCCATAGCAATAAATGCAAGCTGCAAAGTTGCTTTAGATTGACCAAATTAGAAAGAACTGAAATCAATTTTAGCACCGTATTTTATTCAACTAATCTGGCTAAAGCATACCATACTCTTTTTAATTTAAAATCAACATGAAAAGTATTGCCATATTTTAACTTGCTAGAATGAAAACAGTTTGAAAGAAATTTTGGAAATCTGAGCATTTATATCAGTGATCCACACAGCTGCTCCCTGCCAGAGATGTCCAGGGATGAGAATCAGCTCTGCAGGCTGCCCTGGAAGAGACAGTCTGCACTTGCTTGTCACTGCACAGGGACAGCATTCCCCCATTTCAACTATCTGTATTTGAGTTACTTCATAGCTTATGCGTGGTTTAGGCCACAGAGTGGTGAGGACACAATCAGGGACCTGCGCAGCAGTTGCCAAACAAGCCACCTAGTTTCAGACCTGTGTTTCATTTAAAAACAGTTCTTTTATCTTTTGGGTGGCAGGGTTTGAAACAGGGTCTCCCTGTAGCCTCAGCTGTCCTGGAACTCACTATGTAGGCCAGGCTGGCTTTGAACACACAGAGGTCTGCCTGCCTCTGCCTGCATAGTGATTGATAGGACTAAAGGTGTGTGCCTCCATACCAGGAGGTACAGCAGTTCTTAATACTAATCCTCCAGTTTCCTCCCTACTTATGCCATTCTCTTTCTTAGCACACTTCCATGGAAAGGTGTGGTAGCAGAACGTGGGGACCTGATCACAGCGCATCTACAGACACCATGTATACACATATCCCAGGTCATGGCATGGTAGCAGAATGTGGGAACTGGTCACACCGCATCTGCAGATACCATGCACACACATATCCCAGGTCATGGCATGGTAGCAGAACGTGGGGGCCTGGTCACACCACATCTGCAGATACCATGCACACACATATCCCAGGTCATGGCATGATAGCAGAACGTGGGAGCCTGGTCACACCGCATCTGCAGATACCATGCACAAACATATCCCAGGTCATGGCTTTGTAGCAGAACGTGGGGACCTAGTCACACCACATCTGCAGACACCATGCATACACATATCCCAGGTCACGTCATTCATTCAGGGTAGGTTTTTTTTTTTCTCCCCCCAAGTTAGACCTCTCTGTAAATGCCCTTGAAGCTCCACCCAGAAGTTTGCCTCCTGCCAATTTGACAAGCAAGGTTAACCCACACAAATCCACCTTTTGTCAACTTGACACCTCAACACACTTTTAAGCCACAACCTCCTACCCGTTGTCCCCACAGTCTCACAGCATCTCATCATGCAAAATGCATTTAGTCCACCTTCAAAGTCTCCATACACTTTAACAGTTCTGAGACCAAACTCTCTTCTGAGACTCAAGAAAATATCTTAACCATGAATTCCTGCAAAATAAAAAAGTTATGTATTTCTAGTATACAATGTGGTAGAACAAACTTTCCCATCCCAAAAAGGAGGAATTGGGGCACCAAAAGACCAGACTGAAGCAAGATCAAAACCTTCCGCAGCAGCAGCAGCAAACACCAACTCTTGGAGCACCATGTCTGGCATCTGGCGCACTAATGGGTTTGGGTAGGATCGCCTCTCCTGTTTCATGGCCAATTGCACGTGTAGTCTCCCTTTTAGGCTATCTCAACTTCATCCCTGAAGCCTTCCTTGGCAGATATCACATGGCACTGACAACTCTGATGTCTTAGGATACACCTTCTCAGTTTCATTCAATGGGGTTTCAGGGCCTCCTTACAGAAATCTGAACCTGCCACACAGTACTTGTCCCTACTGTCTTCCTGGAAGCTTGGAGAAACCTCCATGACCCTGTAACTATTGCATTTTTCATGATTGCAAATCAGGTCATGTGAATGATGCTGCCAAGTTTGGCTACCAGCTCAAGATATACACTGCCCCCTTCTACCCCAGGTGTAGAGGCTTTGTGTGCCTTCTTTAATGGATCCAAGACCACACTGCCCCAGGTAGTTCTTTACAAATAGAGAACCCCATCAGTGCTGTTCTCAGTCTAGGATCTCTCATGTGTCACCCTATGATGGGAGGGGTCCTGACTCAGGGCATCTTACCTACGTTAAAAGTGCAGAGTGTAAGATTTCTCATAATGGTGCTAATCTTCTGGAGTATTGCAGCTACTTTCTCCCCAGCCTCCTGGACTATAAGTTTAAGCTCTCTCATGCTCCTTTCTTCCCCAAACTGCACATTTTTCATAAATTTCTGCACCATTTTCTGCTTTTACTTTCATCATAGACCTGCATAAGAGCAGTGACCCATAACTATCTTATCTTGACATTCCCTCCACCAAAAAATTAGTCCATTACTTTTCCTGTATATTTTTACTTGCATTTTTGCATTTCATACAAAACATTTCATAACCCCCTCCCCTATCTCCACCCTCCCATAGCTTCCCACCAAATGTCATGCATTCTGTCAGTTATGTTAAGGCCTATTAAGTCAAGTTAGTGTCCCCAGATGTCTCTCAATGCAAATTCATCCACTGGTGTCTAGTCAGCTTATCTAGAATCGCTTCCTTAAAGAAGATCAACTCTCCCTCACCTTGCAGTAATTAGCTGCCGATAGTCCTTTGGCTAAGACTGGGGCTTGCTGCCCATTTCCCTACCTAGGCTTATGTCTGCATGAGTTTTGCATGGGTCTGGTTCATGCTTTCACCATTGCTATAAGTTCATATAGCAAGTTCCCAGGAGCCTGTAAGACTGTTTCCAAATGGTCACACACCTCCTCCCCTGCCTCTTACAATCTCTCTGCTTCCTCTTCCACAATATTCTATGGGCCCTTGGGAGATAGTGCTTAATATAGGAGTCCTGTCCAAGGATCCACACTCTGCAGACTTTTACTCTCTGTTTTGGCCATTTATAACCTTTTATGTTCATTGCCTTGTGCTGCATGAGGGAGCTTCCTTGATGAGAGTTGAAAGATGGATTGGTGCTCACTATCCCCACTGTTCCACTATGATCCACTGAGTCTCAGGTACAGAATTTCCATTGCAGATGTGTCACTTAGGGTTGGGCACTTCACAGCACTTGTTCTCTGTGTATGACCAGTTGTGGAACTCTGTAATAATAATCTCCATCTGTTGTGAAAGAAGTTTCTTTGCTGAGTGGTAACTGGAATATTTGTGTATAAATATAAGGATCCGTATTTAGCATATAATAAGAAATTGAATTTGTCTAGGGAAATGACAAATTTAGAGTTTTCTCTAAGATTTATGATCTCTCCAGCCATGTATATTTGGCTGTGTTTACAGTACCAGGCATGAGTTCTCTCTCATTGAGTGGGCTTTAAGTCCTATTAGCTATCTGTTGACTATCTCCACGATAAAAGTGCTACTACAGCACTAGTGTAGTTACTGTGCCTGCTATTGTTGTGGTTGCTATACCTTAAAGCTAGGGTTGAACCATTAGTTGGTGCTCTCCCTTAGCAGCTTGGATAAAGTCCTCCAAAACTACGAAGGCAATCGAGACTTCCAGGTCAGTTCTATCTCCATTGCCCCGATCCTTTTTCCAAAGTCTGTACTGTCTTTGGCAATAAGGTCTTACCTTCAAGGCCTGGGGCAATCAAGGGCTGTGTAATTTGTAGAAGTCTCTTGGATTACCTTGGCCAACAACAGGGAGGTATCTCCTGTCTGGCACTGTTTCTTATTATATAGCCTCCAGCTACACATGTGGACACAGATATTGAATATGTAATTTTTCTGTAGGCTTTTCTCTGAGAATGAATGAACCTGACCCACAGATGGTGGTGAGCTTCCTCAGTTGCACTATTCCCTAGCCCCTGGCTTGGGATCTTGGGATCATTGAAGCCCCTTCCCTGCTGCTGGGCCCTGCTCATATGAATCTGTAGACTTTTAAACTAATATGATTCCATTTGATTTTTTTCATACCAGCTAAGTGTTATTTATCTTTCTCCTCTCTCTCTCTCTCTCTCTCTCTCTCTCTCTCTCTCTCTCTCTGTCTAACTCTCCCTTTTCCCTCCACAGTGAAAGTGTCCCATTTATCCCACGACTTTTGAAATCAAGCTCTCTCAAGTTCTTGGGTCATGGGCAGAATGGTCTGGATACTTTGCCAGATGTAAAACAAATGGCCTCCATTCTAGATCCTCACAGAGTCCTTCTCCCCTCTGAAACCTAACAAACTGTGTGTCCATAGTCTGTATCTCTCTTGGCATTCTTGTCTTCCAAACTTTACCAGAATGGTTTTGCTCATAGAAGTAGAGGCATCTCTAGTCTGTAGGTCCAAACTCTTCCGCACTCTGCCCTCCCAGTTTCTAAGGCCTAAGAATCATATGGTCAGGTTTATTATAGCAATAGCCATGCTCCTTAACACCAATTTTCTGTATCAATTACTTTCTCATTGCTGTCATGAAATATGCATATGTGTAATTTTAGGGAAGAAATGTTTATTTTGGCTCATGATTTGAGGACACAGCACATTATAATGGGGAAAGAATGGGGACAGAAGCAAGTGGTACCTGGTGAAACTGCGCACCCCAGTGATGAAGACAGGTGGGTGAATGCCGGAGCCCATGCTGTTACTCAGTCTGGAACCACGGAATGGTACCACTTGCTTTCAGGTGAGTCTTTCAGCTCAGTTTAACTCTCTGGAAATGTGTGCCCTTTGAGACATGCTAATAAATCCTTCTAGCTGATTCCACCAGCCCATCAAGTTGGACATCAAGATTAACTATCACATGAGCAACACCTATTTTTGCAATGCATGCACATCTTATCATTCACATGAGTATAGCAGAGCACTTGGCACAGGGCAAATTGAAGGTTTTAGAAATGTTTGTAAATTTTATTTTCTGAATATTTTTTACTTTCTGCTGGTTCTATCTGCATAATGTGGAGCCCACGGGTATATAGCCCACAGGCACATAGCCTCAAGGAATTCACCACATATATGAGAGAGGTGGTTCTTAAAGATAAGAAATAGTCATTTGTTTTTCATTTTCCTTCTCTTCGGGAGCTTCTGCCACTTGTCTATACTCCTCACCTGGATAGGCTAGCTCAGAATGTAGCCTCCACTCTGCAGAGGACCACTATGAGAATAAGACCTCTTTATTGTCAAGAGAAGTGAACAGGTCTCAGCCATGCCTAGTGCTCTCACTGCTTGTGTTCGAGAACGCTACATAATCAAGATGCAACCAACCATGAGCATGTGCCCCAGGCATCCTTTTTTATTCTTTTTATTTTGTTGTCACTGGTGTTGTTGAGACAGCCTCTCACTATGTACAGCTCTTTATTCATTCTTTGAAATTTCATACATGTGGAGCTGGAGAAATGCCTCAGTGGTTAAGAGCACTGGCTGCTCTTATAAAATGTCTGGGTTCAATTTCCAGAACCTATATGGAATAACTCCAGTTCCAGGGGAATCATGCCTTCTTCTGACCTCAGCAGGCATTGCATGATACTGGTGCACTTACATACATGTAGGCAATACACACATACGCATAAAAATAATAAATAGTAAAAACAAGAAATAAAATTTCATACATGTATTTTTATTTTATTCACCCCCAAGTACCTCGGTCTGAGTAGCCCGAGGTACTTGGGGGTGAATAAAATAAAAATACCAACATATTATTATTAATCCTTTAGGGTCCTATTAGCACTGAACCTCCCAACTTATTATTATTAATTCTTTAGGGTCCTATTAGCACTGAACATGTACATATGGGTGTGGGGCAGTCTACTGGGACATGGGAAGTCTTACTGTCATTACACCTCAAAGAAAAGTGATTTCTTCTCCTTAAGGAGTCCTCAATTACCAATAGATCCTCAGCTATTGGTGAGGACTTGTTGCTATATTCACAATAGTAAGGAAATAGAATCGACTTAGATATCCATGAACTGATGTTGAATATGGAAAATATTGTACATATATAGAACTATTCAACTGTAAAGGAAAGTTAAAACTTGAAATTTGCAAGTAAGTTTTTGGAACTGAAAAACATTATACCGAATGAAAGACAAAAGCTGCAAGGTCTGTCTTATATATGGATCTGAGCTTTGAAACCAGGTAATTAGAAAAAGGCCATTGGTCATAGATATGTAAATGAAGACAAATAGTAAAATATTTGTAAATAAAAGTAGAGGGGGGAGTATTGAGATGTGGAAAGGTTCAAACATGGGTGATGAGGAAAAGGGAGTTGGAGAAAGTTTAGCAAAAATGAAAGGAATATGAAAGATCAATATGAGATGCGAAATCTTGAAAACCCAAGTAGAAAAATACAGGAGAGTGTAGAACAGGAGGTGAGATGAAAGAACAGGGTGTAATACTTAGGGTTGGAGGTTTAAGTGGAGGTAAGGCCTGGGGGATGGGAGAGAGGGGATAGGAGGTGGTCAGTCAAAACTAAGGATGGATGAAGAAGCCTTATGAAATCTACTAGCTTTTAAGCTAATTAAAATAAGATAATATGAAAAAAGTAATTTAAAAGGAGGTGCCCTTGCATGGGTGGACAATGCTGCTCCCAGAAGAGACAGATTATTAAATGAAAATCTCAGCACCAGGCACTGGATAGTTCCCCACAAGTTATTGGTCAGGGAGGCCCCCAAACAACACAGGCTATTTCCATTGCTCACGGTCCTCTTAAAACATACTTTTCATTATGAGATGCCAGAGCAAACAGCAATGGAAACCAATCTAAGATAATGAATTTTCTCTCATTGTAGCAGATCTGCACCCCCGAGATTAGATCATTGCTCCTGAATTTGATCCAGACCTTGACTCACTATGTGCACATCTCTTCATGGCCCTGAAAGCTGTGAAGATTGTTGACTTGGAAGTTGCTTCTTAAGGCATCCCAGGAAGCTCATAGTGCAACTTACACTCTCAATACTGAGTGAAGCATGCCAAACATCAGGAGGTGCTTCCCAGCAAGTGGGGTCTCCCCCCTAAGCCTGCTGCCATGGGAAAGAGGGGCCCCTTGAAAATTCTTTTCCCTTGGTGAAGGAATTAATCACAAACTGGCAAATGATGCTACATGCCATAAAGGGCTCTACAACCTGAGAAGCCAGTATTCAGTATAGGCATATATTTATAGGCATACCCCTATAAGGAAACCTTTATTCCAAATAGAGAGGTTTCACCATTACAGCCTACTGGATAAATAAACACTGAAATGACAATGGCTGGAGCATCTACTTGAATTCTTGGATCCAGGAACATTGGAAGTGGCTGGAGGAAGTGTTTGAATAGCACCATGGCATGTGTCAGAACCTCTTGCTTCTGTGAATGATAACCAAGATAGCACCCAGATTCCCCATTAGGAGTCAAATCAGCTGATCTGAGTTGTTGGGTAACCAGCCTCAACTGTCATCTCTGTCTGTCCCACTAACCACTGATTTTAGGCCTCCCCTGAGCAATCCCTGCCCTTGCCATGATATCCCTGTAGAGTTGTAGACTTGCACACCTGTCTGATAGGAGGTCAGGCTGGCAAGGTCCTTCTAGAATGATAGTCTGTACACAGAGGATCTGGCAAGGCTGTGGTGTCCAGCCCTTACCAAGTAGCATCTTCTCCTTGGGTCAAAACCACCTCTCATGGTTGCCTTGGCTCCTTTGCAGGTGGAAGGGATGTCAGTCATTTCAGTTTCAGTGAAGTGACTTGTTTGAACACACTCGTGGTAGGTCTGATAAGGGAGCAGCAGAATTCTGACAATGAAAGCCTGCTCTGTTTTACAGAGGTGACCTCCATGCTCATGCTGTGTAAGAGTTAATACCCATAGCCATCAACCTCTTTCTCAATAATACCACAATGAAGGAGGCAGGAAGTAAGGGATGATAGTGCCAGAAAAGGAGAAGGTAAGTTTTTAGCAAGTCTGATTCTATTACAGGGCGGCTGATGCCTCATTTTAAGTCAGAAAACTTTCTTCACTTGTTTAAATGCTCTAAGCTCTCCTACCCTCCCCACCCCCACCCCCACAAGGCATAAATTATAGCAAGTGACACCATAATGGAAAGGACTTGCATGAGAGCTACCACTTGCAGATTTTTACAGTATAAACAAATGCCATAGATAATATTCCATGCCACATAAGCAGGCGTGAGTGTGGTGGATATTGTCAGTTCCTCTGCTACCTTTGGATTCCCCAAGGGGCTGCCTTGCTGTGGTGAACTCACCACACAGGGAGCCCTTATTGGATGGATACAGTAGCCAACCCTCACTAAGGCTTTCACAATGTGCTTATTTGCCATTCTGGAGAAGCTACCCAACATGTTAGGCACATGTTCCTGTTTAAGGGCATTTCCAAGCACTGGGCTGTCTAAGGGCTACAAATCAAAGCACAGCTATGATTGATATTTCCCTCTCCATAGAGATGATGACTAGATGAAAACAATGAGAGTTCCTGGCATATCAAAATATTTGACCCATCAAAGTCAAATTTTGCAAAATTAACCAAATCAGAAAAAAAATCAACGTTTCTCACATTACACAAAACAAAAGACGGAAGGCAGCAAAATCGTAACCATAGCTTGACCAGACATCATGTATTTGAGTTAAAGTCCTCAGATATTGTCCATTTTTCTTCCAACCAATCCCCAAAATGCTCAGAAACACTAGAAAGTATATCAAAAAAGTTATGTGAAGAAAGGCAGATTCTCTGAATGGTCTTGGCCGATTTCAGAGTTCTGGTACATGTTTGCCTTTTGAAAAATATTGAGAAGAGAGACTCAGCAATGGAGCTTTTCTTGTTTGGGGATGCAGTTTGGAACACATAGACATGATGGCTGAGAACTGAGGAGATGCCAGGTGCTGGGGGACTCTGGAACCTTACAGAAACCCAGCTGAGCATTTACTAGCAGTTTCAGTGTTCTCACTTTGTTTTGAGTGTGCCTTTCCAGAAACAATTTAATTCCTGTGTTAGGAAAGGGTAACAGAGATGTTGAATCACAGCTTAGATTATGTGTAGAGAAATGTGTTATTTGCACACCTTTAATCCTAGCACTTGGGAGGCAGAGGCAGGCGGATCTTTGTGAGTTTAAGGCCAGCCTGGTCTACAGAGTGAGTTCCAGGACAGCTGAGACTACAGAGAGACCCTGTCTTGAAAAAACCAAAAAAAAAAAAAAAAAAAAAAAAAAAAGAGAGAGAGAAATGGTGTCTTCTAATTCTGCATATTTTTCCCTTTCCCCCCATCATTGCTTTCTTTTTGTCCAATCCAAAGCCTTGATAGTATATATTACTTGGTGAGGTAAAAATAGATGATCTAGCTACTTTTTTTTTGCTTTTTCTGCTTCTGTTTTTTGTGATCCATATATACCCTAAAATAATAAAATCTACAAACCTTTATAGACAAAGGTGGAACTATGCAGTGTGTCATGGGCCTGCATAGAATCTACTCAAGAGCTCAGTACTAAAACCCAAGGACTCAGTAGAACCACATGTAAATGAATGAAACTAGAATGTTGATGAAACTACTTGTCCCCTATCCAGTCATATAATAACTATGTCACTCTTTTTTTTAACATTTTTATTAATGCTTTGTGCATTTCGTACATCATTTTCCAATTCAGATCAGGCATATTTCCCTTTCCTTTCCCCCCCACCCCCCCCCATCCCAGATCATGCATTCTTGCCAACTTGCCTCCCTGATTCTGCTCTTAGTTTTTTTTTTTTTTTTCATTTTTTGGCTATAAGTGATAATCCTTGAGTACAAGCATCCCTCCATGTAAAACCAATTTGTAGGCTGTTGTGCCCAAACCCTGCACAGCCCCACCTTCCCAGCGTGGGGGGTGAGGATTGTATGTTCAATCAAGTTGATCAATGAGTGTCCAGGACTGACCTTGCTGTAGGTTCCACCATTCACCCCCATCGCCAAGCCCTTACATTCTACCACACCACCTCTTCCATGCAGATTGTTCCCTAGGCTTAGAAAAGGGGACGGTGGAGGAAGAAGCCAAAACGTCCACGCTCTCTGGAGCTGTTGTCTTGGACTCTGGTCAATTCTGGCTGTTTCCTTTCATGGGCTGACAGTTTGTCCAGGAATAACCTTTCAATCCTACTAATGAAGCACAAGCAATTAGATATGTAGGTATTTAAACAGCACTAATAGTTATGGTAGGTTACTTTGGTATAGACACATATGTTTGGATGATATGTTGATCCATGAATTATAACTATGTCACTCTTACAAGTAACCATGACCCCATTTTTGTCCCAGGAGAGGTTAGGTCATCTGTGTATGTTCCCTGGAGCCATGGGTAGTACTACGGCCAGAATAGAACAGAACAGAACAGAGAATGGAACAACAGAAAACAGAACAACTGAAAACAAAACTACAGAAAACAGAACAGAGAACAGAGAACAGAACAGAACAGAGAACAGAACAGAACAGAACAGAACAGAACAAAACAGAACAGAACAGGAGAACAGAACAGTACGGAGAACGGAACAACAGAAAACAGAACTACAGAAAAGAGAACAACAGAATACAGAACAGAAAAGAGAACAGAAAATAGAACAGAGAACAGAACAGAACAGAACAGAGAACAGAGAACAGAACAACAGAAAACAGAACATAAAACAGAACAAGAGAAAACAAAACAGAAAACAGAACAGAACAGAGAACAGAACAACAGAAAACAGAACAGAAAACAGAACAGAACAGGAGAGTTGTGCTCCTGACCAGCTCCCTGCACTGCTCTAAGAAGCTTCTGAATATGACTATTGCCACTATTATTATCAGAAGATGACAATGAAACCCAAAAGAAATTCTGCCACAGCTCTGCTCCAATAAGCCATTATAAATAAAATTTAAAAATACATGGTACTTTTTAATCCTTGAGAGCTCTATCAGCCATAACACTGTTTGAGTGAAAGAAATCATTAGGAAAACATCACAACTATTGCAGTGATGTCGGAGGTGCCTTAGAAAGGTGGTGGGCTTTCAGCGTTTTAAAGTAATTAACTGGGAGAGAAGTAAATGCCAGTCAGTAAATCTCATTGTCATTATGTATGGGTCTGGCTGTTGCTGCCTTATAGCAGGCTTAGAGCCATCCTGCCCTCTACCTCGTTGATCCAGGCAGAGTCCCACATAGTAGTCAGGCAGATGTGTCAGTCTCTATTTCTGTACATGCATTTCTTTCGGTCTGCAGGAAGGTGCAGCCTGATGCTTTCTACCCTTCAATGGATGCAAAAAGCTAGCTTAGGGATGGAAAGTAGAGCTGACACCAGCTCATAGGTATCTGTGCTGGAGTGCCAATGTGTGCTCAGCTCCTGCTTCTCTACATCCACCATTTTCTCTACTACCAGCTTTGTCATAGGGCAGTTATTAGCTAGGGACAAACATTAAGGCCAATGATCCCATCAAGCACATCCTTGAATGTGTTCTCTGTTCATCTGCACTCTTATTCTGGTCATTGTCTCCTTGATTAATGAATGAGAAACAAGAACCAGCATACAGGAAGGGTCACCCCTACTGCCTGCATTCCTCCATTCTTAAGAGCTGAAAAGGCAAATGGAAAGGCAAGTGTCTGCAGATTCTCAGAAGGTTGCTAAGTAGCCAGTGTGTCTTTGTAGGAGAGGATCAATTCCCCATCAAAGTAGAGTGGTTGATTTTTGGTGTAAATAACTTATATAATTTTGTTCATCTTGGAGTTTCTCCCCTTGTGCTGTTCTTGGTCCCTTGAATGAGCTGTAGTGACAGACTGCCTCCTGGGTCCTTATTCAGAAGGTCCTGCCCAAACCAGTGGACTCTGGGTACAGTGTGGCTACTATCATGTTGGCTGCTGTCCTGTGGTCTGAACACTACACTGTCTGCTCAGCACTAAATCCCATATAGGATGATGCCAAGGTAATTCCAGGATAACTTGAACAAAGTGGGACAGGCCACAAGCAATGATCACAAATCACCTTGAAGACAGTTTCTACCCCAAATATTTTCCAAACTCATCTGTCTAAGATTGTTTCTTCCTTAAGCTCCCCTTCTCCTCTCGAAGCTTAGATTGCTCAGTGCTTCTACCTTATCTGACAGTTCACAGTTAGATGTGAAAATGCGGACAGGAATATCTGCTAACAGCTTTGCTTTCCATGTTTTAGGGGAAGCTGCTATGGCCTTGTCCCAGTCCTGAGTTGATGGTGTTGAGAGCCTGCCACCCATCCTGGAATGCTTGGTTCTGTGATCAATCAAGAGCATTTCAGATGGACAGGTGTTTTGCTGTCACTCTAACAGCATGAGAATAATGGAAATAAGAAATTTGTGAGCCAAATAGTTTCTCCTGCTGGGCAGTTGAAGCCATAACATAATTGAGAAGAATGTCTAGCAGTGCATTTTGATTACAAATGACTTTTTCTTACACACTTAGTCAATCTTTTCAAGAAAGTTTGAGCGTGCTGCTTTGGGGGAGGTTGGGGAGCTTTCTGTGGCTTCCTAAGCACATTCACAGTTGGTGCATAATAGCTGTTTATTATGTGTAGGTGGTTTTCTAAGACAAATCACCTGTATTAATAGCTCAGGATGATGCACTCATGCAATGCCTCATTGTGGGGAGTGACATTTGTAGCCTACTAAGTTAAACCAGGACCTTCAGTGTGATCATGGGTATGGAATTATCCTGTAGATTACTAATGTGTACACATATGAAAATACTAACTTTTCCCTATGCATATTTTAGTAGTCACTGGATTAGCAGGGAGTGGCAGGACGGATGAGCCCATCCCTCATCCATGACTGGCTGATAGGTCTATTCTTGCACAGGACCAGTGCAGGCAATCACAGCTACTATGCACTCATGATTGTAACAGGCATATCCTACCCAGATGATGGAATTTCGCAGACTTTCTGCATGTCTTCTGGCACTTATATTCTGTTTGCCCCTTCTTTTGTGATATCCTCTGAATTATAGAGGAGGTGGTATAAATGTTCTATTTAGGGATGAGCACACAGCCATACCCCTTTCTCAGTACCTTGAGCAACTGAAAGTCTCTTCAGTGCCATTCATTGTAAAGAGAAGCTTCTCTGATTAAGATTGAATACAGCATTTTCTATTTGTAACAATACGGATGTTTAGAAGGCACTTTGGTGCCTTGTCTTAGCTAAACAATAATATTCAGTTCCCCAATATGGTATAAGACCTCCCAAGGCATGCATTTTTGACCAAGTTTAAAGTACAAGCATGAAATCCTTCCTGCAGAGCATGCCTCATATTCAGAGAGCAACTGGTTACCCTAATAGCAGTTCTGTCACTATTGCACCGGTGGGCACATCTTGCCTTTTGACTTGATATTGGAGTTTATAAGGTTCATAAATGGGTTGGAATGCTGATATCTTTTCTATCCAGGAAGTGTTAATAATACTTGGCATTATAAAATGTGGCCAGCAGGGAGAAGCTTCTAGTTCAGATCCAGATTGATTTCTCTGTATCTTTCAACCAAGGTATTTGGCAGCTTCAACAATAGGGTATCAACTAGTTCTGGTGGGAAACTAAGAAAGATGGTGTGCTGGACATCTTTAATTAATCAACTTGACACACATATTAGAGGAACCTCAGTTGAGAGATTTCCTCCATTCGAGTGGCCTGTGGACATCTCTGTGAAGCGTTTTCTTCATTGATAAGTGATGTTGGAGGGTCAGATGACTGTGGGTGTTGCTTCCCCTGGGCAGGTTTTCCTGTATTGTATAAGAAAGCAGATGAGCATGGACCAGGAGAGCAAACCAATAAGCAGGGTTCCTCCATGGTCTGTGCTTCAGTTCCTGCCTCCAGGTTCCTGCCCTGAGTTCCTGTTTTGGCTTCCCTTGACAATGAACTATGCTGTGAGCAAAACCAAACCCCTTCTTCCCCCAGTTAATTTTGGTCAGAGTGTTTCTTTCACGGCAACTACAAGCAAAATAAACAGGTGGCAAGAGCCTGTATTGTTTCAAAGATCTCTAGGGCCTTCCCGACCTAATACTCATAAGACGGTACCTCACACCTGTAACTGGGACTTTTTATATAATTACCCATGGATTTTATTACACTCCTATTTATCTAGGAGTATCAGTACCCACCCAAGTCATATATCTCCTTTCTAACTCTTTTCAAACATATATTTTAACTTTTATTGTGTTTCTAAATTTTAGATAAAGTGACTGTATTCTAATTAACTCACAGTATAAATACCGCAATTCTAATTTAGGAAAGCCATTGAAACATTTTTTCTAGTCCCATGCTATATGCATCTCGGTGAACATTTATACAGGTAGAATGACCTTTTGGAGCAATGGACCATTGTTTAGGGCTTTGTACTTTGACTATCAATTATATTTTATTGGGTTATCCAACAGAGAGAGAGAGAGAGAGAGAGAGAGAGAGAGAGAGAGAGAGAGAGAGAGAGGCAGAAGAGGAGGAGAAGGAAGAGGAGGAGAAAGAGAAGAAGAATAAGAAGAAGAGGAGGAGGACTATGATAGAGTTGGAACTAGAAAAAAAGCTTTATATCCTCCATCATAATTCATTTCTCCTGCCTGAATTCCATTCTTCATAATATTACTTTCTCTGGATCTCCATTCTAAATGTTACACTTGATCCATGCTTGTATCTAATATATTTTTCTTGACTTACTTGTCTCTTTCTGAGCAACCTCAAAATTGATTTCCATAGTGTCTGCACAGGTTTATACTCTCACCAACAAGGGTTGCTCTTTTATCAAATCTGCATGCCATTTCATTGCTTGATCTTAGCCATTCTGACCAGGATGAGATTAAATCTCAGATGTTTTCATTTGCATTTCCCTGATGACTAATAACGTGAATTTTTTTAAATCATAGTTATTTATAGTTCTTTTGAGAATTCTTTGCTCAGATCTGTAGCCCATTTTTATTGATTATTTTATTTTATTATAAAGTATTATAAAGTATTATATAATATTATAAAATATTATAAAAATATTATAAAGATTGATTTCATTTTTAGTCATGGGTAAGTGTATGTATTTGTTTGTCAGAGCCCCTAGAGCTAGAAATACAGATGTTTTAAATTTCTTGACATGGGTGCTGAGGAATTGAACTTGGATCTTGTGAATAAGCAGTGCATGCTCTTAACTGCAGGCATTTCTCTAGCTTGAGTTTTCTTGATGTTTCATTTTTTCAGTTCTTTGTATATTTTTATATGAATCCCATATTGGATGCATCACTGGCAAAAATTTATCCTACACTGTACATAGCCTGATTTCTCAATTGACTATCTCTTCTGCTATGTATAAACCTTCTGGTTTCAATAGGTTCTATTTGACCCAAGTGACTAGAGTCCTATTTAGAAAGTCCTTACCTATCCCTATATTTTTCAGTGTATCCTACCTTTCTTCTATTGGTTCCAGAGTTTCATGTTTGCTGTTCAGATCTTTGATCCATTTGAAGTTGATGTTTGAGCAATATAAGAGATGGGGATATGATTTCCTCCTTCTACATGCAGACATTGTGTACTCCGAGCATCTTGGAGATACTCTTTTTTTCTCCAGTGTGTATTTTTGGTGTCTTGATCAAATACCATGATGATGTAGTTGCATGGATTTAAATATGGGTCTTCTATTCCATATATACGTCTGTTTGTGCCAATTTTGTGCTCGTTTTACTACTATGACTCTGCAGGTAACCTGAAATCAGATATGGTGATACCTTCAGCACTACTTTTGCTCTTGGGCTATTCCAGGTCTTTTGTATTTCCATATGAGTGTTAAGACTACATTTCTATATATGTGAAGAATATGCATGGGGATTTTGTTTGAGATTAACTTGAATCTGTAAATTGCTTTTGGCGTGATGGTCATTGTCCTAATATTAAATATTCTGATGAGTAATCATGAGAGGACTTCTGTCTGGAGCCTTCACTTGACTGCTTCAGAATTTAAACGTTTTAATTTTAGATGTTTTCATTCCCTTGCTTAGGTTGACTACAAAGCTACTGTGAATGAGAGTGTTTCTATGATTTCTTCTTCAGTGTGTTTGTCAGTGGTATTTACAATGCTATAATCTGCCACTTTGCTGACAGTAGTTATAAGCTCTTGAAGTTTTCTGATGGAGTCTTTAGGATTTTTATGCATAGCATTATATCCTCTGCAAATAGGACTATGTTGGCTTTTTCCCTTTCCATTTGCATCCCTTTCATTTTTTTCTCATTTTACTGCTCTAGCTAATACTCAGAGTACCTACTGAAGAGCAGTGGAGAGAGTAGACAGCCTTTTTTGTTCCTGATTTTGATGGAATTGCTTCAAGTTTTTTTTTTTCTCCAGGTAGTATGAAGTTAGCTAGGGGCTTGTCATCTAACAGCCCTTATTATGTTAAAGTATGTTTCCTCATCCATAGTCTCTCCAGGATTTTATTATGCAAAGATGTTGGATCAAAAACCTTTTCTGCATCTACTGAGTTGACCATGGAATTTTTGTCTTTAACTTCATTTATGTGATATATTATATTTCTAATCTGTGAATTGTGAACCATCCTAGCATCCCTGATGTATGCCCAACTTGATCATGCTGAAGTAAAACTCCATGGAAAGTGATTTGAAATGTTCTTTCTAGTTCTACTTTATGGAATAAGTAGACAATTATTGGTTATAGGTCTTCTTCAAAGGTCTAGTAGTATTCTACTGTGAATGTGTACCTGAGATATTTTCAGTTGGGGGATTTTTAAAATTACTGCTTCAATACCGTTTATTATTATGGATCTATTTAAGTTACTAACAACATCTTGACTTAACATTGGTGGGTCAGTAAACTTATGCCCAAAACAGCAAACTTCTACATCAGAAAATGTTCAAAAGGACTGAGAAAAAGATGTGAGACATGTATGACAGAATGCATGAGCTTTGGCAACGTGCAGGGCAAGGAAGGGGGAATGGATCTAAATTTGATTAAGAAATGTAGTATGAAACAAACAAAAACTTCAATAAAAATTAAAAACATTGGTGGGTCAGTTGCACATACAGATTCATCTATTTTTTTATGTTGTTGAGCATAGTGGAATATATGTTCTGAAAGCATTCCCTTATGATTTTCTGAAATTCTTTGACATGTGTTATGAACTTTTCCTATTCATCTTTAATTTTACCAAAATGTGTCTTTGCTTTCATTTGGTTAATTTGAGTAAAGCTCTGTCAATCTTGCTCATCTTTTGTTTTCAAAGAACTCATTCTTGGTTTTATTGATTCTTTATATTTTTTAATTTTTCGATTCTTTGCATTTTTTTACTTCATTAAATTCTGTCCTTATTTCAATTATTTCTTCCTATGTAGTGATTTGAGGTTTGGATTGTTATTGTTTTTCCAAATCATTAAAGTACATCATTAAGTTATTTATTCGAGTTTCTAATGTGTTTATTCAGTCTTTTTAAGATAGGGTCTCCCTGTATCTCCAGATGCCTAGGACTTACTATGTAGACCAGGCTGCCCTCAGTCTCACAGAAATTCATCTGCCTCCTACCTGCTAGTATTAAAGGCTTGCACCACCATGCCTGGCCACTCTAATTTTTCAAATACACACTACAACAATGTTCTCTCTTATGAGGTTTTAGTATATTGCATTTTCTTTTACTTTTAGTTCTACAAATATTTTATTTCCTCTTTATTTCTTCAAAAACCCATTGGTCAGTCTTCATTGCATTATTTAACTTCCACGAATTAGTGTATTATCTGAAGTTTCCTTTGTTATTGACTTTGAGCTTAATTCCATGATGGTCAGATAGAATACAAGGAATTATTTCATTTTTCCTACTGCCAAGCCTGACAACTTGAGCTTGATACCTGCTGGGACCACATGGTGGAAGGAGTGAGCCAATTCCAGAATGCCATGTTGCGGAGGTCAGAAAATTCCAGAATGCCATGTTGCAGATGTGGAGGTCTGAAAAAACCTTTCTGGAATTGGCTCACTCCTTCCACCATGTGTTCCCATCAGGGATCAAGCTCAAGTTGTTCATTTTCCTGGGTCTTTTTTCTCTGAATTCTTTGAACTATTTGAAAATGTTTGTAACTATTCTTTTGATTTCTCTGTCTTGAGTTCTATTTTTTTTTCTCATTGGGGCTCATTACTATGTGGTTGTTGATTCTTACAGCTGTGTGTGTGTATATGTGTGTGTGTGTGTGTGTGTGTGTGTGTATGGATTTCTGTGTGTATGTGTTTGTGTATGTCTGTGTCTCTGTATGTGTTTGTGTGTCTATGTCTCTGTGTGTCTGTGTGCATATGTGCCATATGTATGGGTGCCCTACAGAGGCCAGTTGAGTTCATTGGATTGCCTGGATCTGTAGTTATAGGTGGTTGTGAGACACCTGACATGGGAATGAACTTGGGTCTTCTGGAAGAGCAGGAATTGTTCTTAACCACTGAGTCATCTCTTCAAGTCTGGCTGTGTCTTTTGATATTAGATTCTGCCTACCCCTCTTTGTTGAGTGGGTGTTTGGCTCTGTATTTATTGCAACCCTGACTTGGCAGCTGGAATTTCCTAGGAGGTGCTTGAAACTCAGTCTTGTGGCCACTCATTGATGATTCCTCAATGTAGTGTCTGGAGTTATTGCAGTTCATCTGTAGAAATGCATGGCCTCTGAACTCACCAGCATATGCTTCGTGTGGGTTAGCAGAGGCAGAAGTATGTTATGGGGTGCAGACTCTGATCTGGAGAACGTATGGATCTCTATAGAAAGGTTTTGGGTATTAAAGACTCATTTGCCTATAGCCTCTGACCACACTGAGTGCTCAAGACTGGTGTTGAGACAGCAGTAATAAGGTGCATGTGGTAGTGGAGGTTTGTTTTCTGATTAAAGAAGCTAGCAGGAATTCCACAAGCATCCTGATATCTATGGGTTTGAGTGTCAGTGTGTAAGAGTGTGGCTTCTGACTCTGGGCTTGAGCAGGTGACCTATCTTCATAGTAAGCAGGAAATCAAAGGTACAGGTTCAGAATGCCTGTGCAAGGGGAATGTATGGGGTCATCCTGGAAAATCAGAGGTAGAGCCCCACAAAGCCAGTAGGATGGTGCAGTTAGAGGGCCTCATGGAGGAGATAGTGAGACTTCAAAGAATGTGTGTCCTTCAAAGACAATGATAGGATCCCTGGGAAAGCAGGTGGGCTGGGATGCCCCAGGAACCAGAGAGGAGAGGATGCTACTGAACTTGTGGGTAGTGGTGGGTGGTAGGCGATGCAGACGGAGCACTGGTGCCTGAGGGAAAAGAGAGAAGAGAACCCTCCCCAGTGACATGAGTCACAGGAGTTTTAGGGAAGGAAGATGATACCTTTCTACATAATTTTAAAAATACATTATTATTATAATGTGTAAAGTATACATGTAGGCACTCATCATAGTGAACATGTCCTCTGAGGAGAACTCAGGAAAATTTTGTGAACTAATTCTCTCCTTCCATACATTTGTGAGTTCTGAGGATCAAACTCAGGTCGACTGCCTTGAAATACAAACATTTTTACTTTCTTGCTATCTATTTCCTTCATCTATGTGATATCACTACATTTTGAAGCTACTTTAAATTATTTTTACCACAATTAATGAAAATAAAATAGAGGACATTGTGTTTCCTCTGACATTCCTTTCTTTATGTGGTCTGAATTTCTAAAGACTATTTTTTTTCTTTTGCCTTCTTTTAACTTACTTTGCAAGCAGATCTACTCTGAAAATTTGCCTCTGCTTTTGTTCATAGTGAAACTATTTACCCTTCACTTCAAAGGACAGTACATCTAGATTTGGAGTTCTATGCAGGTGTTTTATTCTTTCTTTTCAGTATTTTAAATACTTATGCTCTCTTGTTTGCATCTCTTGATGGAAAGTACACTGTGATTCTTATCTTCAAAGGATAATATTCATCCACTTCATCTCCCACCTGTTTCCAAAAATTTTATCTATTGTGTTTTTTCGAGGTTTGAATATATGTTCAATTGGAGTTTCAAACTTTACAATACTTGTTCACTTATTTTGAATTTTTCTTTAGTTTTCTGTTTTCAATTTTAGAAAAATTCTTGATCATTATTTCACTACTTGAAATAATTCTTTTGCACTTTTCTCATATTTTTGATGTTTTACTTTTGTATATTACACCTTTGTATTGTCCCATGGTTCTTGGGTGTTATTCCTTTAAAACAATGTGTATATTTGTCTTGGAAGTTTGAATTGAGCTGTCTTTAAAGCATCATTCTTTCATTGACTGTGACTGAGCACAGAAAACATCTCTCTTTATAGATACAGTGTTTTTCATTTGTATTATTTACGTTTATTCCCAGCATCATTAGTCACCAGGGAAATGTAAACTCCAAACAACTGACATTCCACTTCATACTCCTAACATGGCTGTAGTCCAAAAGGGAAATAGTGTGGGAGATGGTATGCATGATACCAAGGAGGAATAAACAGAAAGACTGCCAAGAAAAAAAGAGATTTATGAGAAAGGATATGTCCCCCGTTCAAACACATATATGTCCTTTTAAAACAATTTCTTTAGTCTTTGAAAGTTTCATACATTATAGAAGGTATTGCTGGTCATATCCACCAGGACTCCCTGCTCCAAGTCCCCATTGTGCTCTCACCTCACATCTCTTCCAATGGCATGGCATGTCCTCTTTTAATTTTTGTTTGTTAATAATAAGCCCCCAGTCTAATTAGCACTACTCATATGCACATGAGTGGGGGCCATCCACTGAGGCATGGGTAACCAAAGGGGAGTTACTCCCCTTACCTTAGCAGCTATCAACTGCCAATAACTCCTGCAGTAGGGGTGCTGCCTTCGGGACTCCCATCCCTATCCATGCTGGAATTCTGTTTTCCTTGAACTCATTATGTGGGTAACTTTCATCTATGTGATATCACTACATTTTGAAGCTACTTTAAATTATTTTTACCACAATTAATAAAAATAAAATAGAGGACATTTTGTTTCCTCTGACATTCCTTTCTTTATGTGGTCTAAATTTCTAAAGAATTATTTTTCTTTTGCCTTCTTTTAACTTTCTTTGCAAGACAGATCTAGCCTGATTGAATTGATTGTGCAGCATCCATATCATGTCCAGAAGTCAGCATTTCGCAGCTTTCCTTCCCATTCATGGGCTCTTAAATTCTTTCCTTTTCTTCTTCTACAAAGTTCCCTGAGCCTTG
This sequence comes from Rhizomys pruinosus, assembly GCA_009823505.1. Taxonomy (NCBI): domain Eukaryota; kingdom Metazoa; phylum Chordata; class Mammalia; order Rodentia; family Spalacidae; genus Rhizomys; species Rhizomys pruinosus. The sequence goes on along the minus strand of VZQC01015255.1, from coordinate 239,491 downwards.
GCCCATGGGAGATTGATATAGATGGTCCATCCATAGCTGAGCACTCAGAGTTATTTATATTTGGTACTTTGGTCATTTATGAATCTGTACATGAACTGCTACTTACAGCAGAAAGAAGCATCTCTGTCCAAAGTTGGAAGCAAGACAAATATATGCATATAAACATAAACATTTATAATGCAGTTTGACAGCGTGACCATTTAGTAAAACATTAACAGTAGGTTTTCCTCTAGTGCCTATAATCTCCTAAGTCTTGAGCTTTTGACCAGGTTTACAGAACCATGTGTGAGAATCCTCTCATGGAACAAGACCTCACAGTGAGAAAGCAGCTGGTTGCCCCATAACTGTCAGGCCACAATTATGTCAGTGGACACATCATGCTAGTATGCACTGTAGTAAGTAAGTTCCAGTGGTAGATAAGACCATTTATGTCTTTTCTCCCCTAGCAGAGTGAATAGCACCTTCCAGCATATGAAAAGTAGCATCAGGGAGAGTTTCCTGGTCAGTTCAAGATTAATTTTTCTATGTACTGAATTCAAAATGAATGTTGTCTTCATCTATAGGGACTTACCACCAAACTGTGGATGGGAATGAATAGCATTTATGTCTTTTCTCCCCTAGCAGAGTGAATAGCACCTTCCAGCATATGAAAAGTAGCATCAGGGAGAGTTTCCTGGTCAGTTCAAGATTAATTTTTCTATGTACTGAATTCAAAATGAATGTTGTCTTCATCTATAGGGACTTACCACCAAACTGTGGATGGGAATGAATAGCAATGGGTCAGTCTGGAGCCTCCCTGATTAGTAACTCTCATGGAGGGAGCCCATGCTTGGCACTGATGTTTTTATTTAATAACCCATATCTCCTGGGAGCAATATTGTGTACCCACCTAAACACATAGGATGTTCTGTTCAAATGAATATATATATATATATATATATATATATATATATATATATCCACCTCCCCTTACATTATATTGGTGTCATATTACCCCATTAAAACTTAATTATGGCTGGGAATGGTGGCACATGGCTTTAATCCTAGCACTTGGGAGGCAGAGGCAGGCGGATCTTTGTGAGTTCAAGGCCAGCCTGGTCTACAGAGTGAGTTCCAGGACAGCTGGGGCTACAGGGAGACCCTGTCTCAAAAGGACCAAAAAAAAAAAAAAAAAACCTTAATTGTGAAGGTATTGTTAAAAGTAAAACTGGATGGTAAAGTTGAAGAAATTAAGGAATGGTTATTATTTTAATCATGAGATAATTGCTTGTGTTGAGTTTAACCAGTCTCAATAGAAAAATACATATAGAGGGGCTGGAGAGATGGCCTAGTGGTTAAGAGCGCCAACTGCTCTTGCAGAGGACCTGGGTTCAATCCCTAACACCCACATGGCAGCTGAGAACCGTCTTTAACTTCAGTTCCAAGAGAATCCAATGCCCTCTTCTGACCTTGACACAGGTGCACAAACCTACATGCAGACAATACAAAAAAAAGAAGAAAAAAGAAATATACATATTGAATAATAAAAGTATTAGTATGATACTTAGGATTAACTTCAAAGTAGTCCAGCTGGTATTAGAAAGCCAGTAAGACATTAACTGAAACAAGGTTGGTCTGGGGTAATTTTAAGGGGTATGGTGGGAGTGGAGAAGTTTATTATCCTCTTCGCTCCACTTCAGCATATGCTTGGAGATTTCCACATTAAAGTTCAACAGCAAGGCATGATGACTGAGACTTGTTATTCCAGCACATCAGGATAAGAGGGAAACGGATCATGTGTTCAAATGGAGCCTAAGCTAGATAGTGCCACCCCATCTCAAACAGACAAAACACAAACAGGCAAACCAACACTCACATAGATTAAGAATCCATCACTGTGGTGGAGGGATGGAGTTTTGTGTGTACCATGCACCCCTACTCAAAACTACTTTTTTGCAACAGATGAAGGCTACTGCAGAATCCCACAACTGTTCACACACAGAGAATATATGTCTGAGAAATTCCCGGCCAGTAGGTGACACATCTAGAATATACACAAGTCTCAGGGAACATAGTGGAGAGAGTATTAGAGCATCCCTCAACTGCCATCTTTCTGCTCCCTCTTCTGCAATGGTTGCTGAGACATGGTTGTGTGAGGTTTAATAAAGGAGTCCTATCCTATGCCACACACTCTGCAGTCTTTTATTCTCCTAAACTTGCCAGTTGTGGCCTTCTGTGTGCACCACACTCTGTCGTATAAGGAAACTTCCCTGGTGAGAGTTAAAGGAGGTACTAGTGGTGTACTGTATACTTGTTTGTAAGTATAGGATCCATATTTAGGATTTGGTAAGAAACTTCACTTGTTTATAGAGATATGACACATATGGTTTTCGCTAAGATTATATATAATCTCTCCAGCCACGTACGTACATTTGGTTATAATTACAGTGCCACAGATGAGTTCGCTCTCATTAAGAGGGCTTTAAATCCAATTAGATAACTATTGATTAACCCCCAGATAACAGTGCTATTACTGTACCAGTACGGGCAGTTTGATGTGCCAGTCATTATGGTTTTTTGGCTTTAGGACTGGGTTGAACCATTGATTGATTTTTCTTCATTAGCAGCTTGCATAATATCCTCTAGAACTATGAGAACTAGTCTTAAGGGGAGGGCTCCCAGGTCAGTTCCTGCTCCAGGTTGCCTCAAGTCCTGTGTCTGAATTATGTCCTGTCTTCAACAGTGGGGTCTTACTTTTGAGTTCTGGTGATAACCCAGGGCTCTGGTCTGTGTTATTTTGGGAATCTCTTGATCTATTCTGACCAACCACTTGGAGGGAGTTCCCTCCTGTCTGAGAGTAGATTTTTTTTTAAAGATCTCTAGGTATGCTGACTAGACTTCAGTGTATGAACTTGTACCAAATAACATGTGGATGTAGATGTTTGACTGGATAGGACTTAAAATATATGACATTATGCATGAGGTCCAGTGTGGCAGAGGTCAGGGGTTGTGGGGATGCATAGATGGGGGAGGGGGCCTAAATTTGGTTTAAGAGCTGTGGTATGAAATGTTCAAAAACTTGGGCTAGAGAGAGATGGCTCAGTGGTTAAGAGCACCAACTGCTCTTGCAAAGGACCTGAGTTCGATTCCCAGCACTCACATGGCTGCTAAGAACGGTCTTTAAGCAGGGTGTGGTGGTGCACACCTTTAATCTTAGCACTCTGGAGGCAGAGGGAGGTGGATCTCTGTGAGTTCCAGGCCACCTGGAGCTATAGGGAGACCCTGTCTCAAAAAGACAAAAAAATATACAAAAACTCAATTAAAATATTAAAATAGAAAGAAAAATAATTTCATGTTTTATTTTCTTTTGATGTGCATTAATGTAGAGGGCTTGGCTGCTGTGTGTCCTGGGAGCCTACTGGATTGAGGCTTCTGATATGTCAGTTCTCTGCACCATCTGGACAGGGGCAGTTTCTTTGGGGAGTCTGGTCATTCATAAATGTGCTATATTGAGCTTTGCTACAAGGTGAGGTCCAGCAGGGAAGAGTGAGGCTGGGGTATTAAAGGAAGTACTCCAATCAGGATCTGCAGCGACACTGTCTGGTGGCTTGCATACAATGCAGTCTCTTTATGGATACTGAAGTTTGAAGGTGAGGTCACACATACCATGTAACAAGACTTGAGGTGTGCTTTGCTTTGCTCCTTCTTTCCAGGTGGCCCAGAAGCCATCTGGCATCAGATTAACTCCACTTTACCTAGGTGGCCCCAACCAGTGAGGGAAGAACTGGAAGAAAATAGATGTCATGGGGATGTCTGCTCTCCAGGAAGGGAGACCTCATTTGGTTTCCTTCTCCTTCAAATCTCTGGAAGGAAGAAAGTACTTTAACATGCTATGTCCTTTTAATTGCTTTTTTGTTTTGTTTTATCTCCTTCTCTGACATTTTTTACAATATGTTAAATTTTAGTCAGATATGAACATGTCTTACAAAGACATGTAACTGCATTTAATGAGACAAGGTACATCTATTCAATTCTTTGACTTAGCAAGTCATCAAATTAGGCATAAAAATGGTAGGATAAACAATTCCATTGTACATCATCAAGGCATTATAAATTCTGATTTGAAGCTGAGGAAATAAACATTTACAATCTATCCTTATGGTTAAAAATAAAATTAAACAAAATACAAAAGAAAGTACACACACACACACACACACACACACACACACACATCTTAATACATTACTTATAAGCATTCCCATCCAAATGTATTTGTGAATGCTTCTCTGGGAGTGGATAGGAAAATACATGTGGTTTTTGAATATTTAGTAGATAGCTTCTATTTTTATGCATGGTTATCTAAGCTACATCCAGACAGGCATTTTCTGTAAGACATGCTTAAAGCAGAAGGTTATGTAAGCCAGAGAAGTCACGCCAAGATTATCCAAACATCTTTTTTTATACCTTAAGCTTCTCCTATTGAGTTCACAGACAGCTATTTTTATGGGGTCCTCTCCTTCTTTCTCCTTGTCTTTTGCCCTCCTCTTTTCCCACTTTTTCCTTTTTCTCTTCCTCTTCTTTCTCATCCTCCTCCTCCTTTGACACTTCCTCCTCATTCTCTTCTTCCTCCTTTTCCTCCATCCTCTTCCTCCTCATCTGCTTCTTCATTTTACTCTGCTTCTGTTTCTCCTTTATCATTTGTCTATTTCTGTGCATCAACTTACCATGTGTTTCCTGAATTCTAACTACACACTAGGCTCTTTCCTTTTGACCTTATGCCATACCATATATAGAGCTATCACTCCTAATGGAAATCTTCTTTGGACTTGAAGACTTGCTCTCTCTTTTCAGGGATCCATCTTTTGAAGGGAAATTTGTGTCAGCTCCTTTCCACAAACTCGCATTTTTATTTCTTCATGCTTGCTTTTTTGTTTGAATTCATGAGGAATGACTTTTGTTTTGACATGAGAGATAGTGGAGATTTTTCCCAACAGAAAGCCCACTTCTCTCTAAGGTCTTAAGAGTTTTCACTAGGCTGTGCACCTACACACCATCAGGGGGCGTTCCCTTCTGTGTATCCTTGAATTTATATCAGCCCTCCTGCTCCTGAATCCTACCTTCAGTGTTATCAGTTTAAGTCACAAGGCTCAACTCTGATAGGCATGGTAAGTTAGGATCAGTCCTTTGTTCCAATATACTGATTGAAAGGACCAGTAAGGATGAAAACAGAGAAGCACATTTAATGTACTGAGAAAATGGAAACAAAGGGCTCCAGTAACCCGAAGTCCATCTCTGGGTTGCCGTTTTGAGTTTTATGATTAAGTAGAGAAAGAATTTGGCAGAATCAAGAAAGGGTAGTCCTGTGAAGTGTTCCAATAAATGTTAATTGCTGTCATTGACTGAGAGGAGCAGTCTGGTTAATGGGCTCCAGGTGTGTCCTCTTCATCACAGATAATTCTTCTCATCTGGGTGGACACATCTGTCCTGAGAAGATTTACTGTCCCTGGAGGCGAATGTAACTGCAGGGTAGGAGCAAGACTTATTTCACTGCCTTCAGTGTTGGAAAGGTTGAAACTGGTTAGGTAGACAGACATGCCTTAGTTATCAGGCCTAGGCAGTCAAGCAGAGTCTGACCCTAAATAGACAGACCCAGAAGGAAGTCAGAGGTGCCAGCCTCACTCTGCTTATGGCTGGTTAGTTACCTGTGGGCCCTAGTGAGGAGTCAGTGCTTTTTAGTGACCTGCCCTGGAGAAAGTAGAGCATATCTCATGTACTAGGCTCTCTGTGAATCTTCCTTAACCTTCTAGATCTTGTTGGACCTCTGTGTCTGGCCCCCAAACTACCTCTACAATATGTTACTTAGGTTAAGTGATGGGTCACAGAGATGCTGGGTAGAAGAGTGGGGCTCATTTAAAGTATGGCCAGTTGGTGGCAGGAAGTTGTGTTTCCTTTCCTGCTCTATCTGCAGCTTTCTCTGCTTAAGGCCTCAAGTGCCTGTGTGCTCTAACGGGAACCATCACGAAGCCATTGTTCCTTTGGTTCTAGATCAGTTGTGGAATGTTCTTTCCATCCTTGTGACACGATTCAGGCAACCACAGAGTTCCAGCTCTCAAAGAAGACCTGAGCTCACCTTTCATGAGGAGTGTTAAGTTAGGCAATAGTTTGAAACCAACTTGAGGCCTTGGTTTCCCAGGCACCATGAGACGGTAAAATTAAATGATCTATGAAAATACTACAGCACATATTAAGCAGCAATGTGAGAGCTCTCTGTATCCATCTTGGCCTGTGACTGTGGCATTTGCCTTCATTCTCTTTGGGCTGTAGCATAGAAGGGCAAAGTCCTTCTTCCTGTGGCATAGGGTTCCAAGTTTTGCAGGAGGACAGCTGTGTGACGTGCTCAATCAATGGGTTTGGTAGCTGCTGGAGCAGTATAAGAATTCAGTGTGCTTTTTTTTTAATTTAAAATCTTCAGATAGAGGTATTTAGAAAATTAAAAAAACAAAAATGGTGGTATTAATTTTAACATCTCATTTAAAAATATTTTAAACATTCTCATCATAAAATATAGTCAATATAAAAATGAAGTAGTAGGGGCTGGAGAGATAGCCTAGCAGTTAAGAGCACTGACTGCTCTTGCAGAGGACCCAGGTTCAATCCCCAGCACCCACACGGTGGCTGAGAACCATCTGTAACTCCAATTCAGGAGAACTCCATTTTCAGGGCTATCCGAGACCCTCTTCTGACCTCCACGGTTTTGCACGACACAGGTGCACAAACCCACATGCAGACAGTACATTCATATACATACAAAAATAAATATTAAATTAAAATCTTAATAAAAATGAAGTAGTATATATTATTTTATAACATATTGTGTAGTATGTGTATATTTTACATAGAACAATATGCAATATGTAGTAAGTCTTCCCAGGTACTCCTTGTGGTGGCACATGTCTGGTAAGAGTGCTGATGCCTGCTTACCATAACTGTACCTTCTCTGGACTGAGTAGGGTTTGAGTGTGTAACCCCAAAGTTCATATGCTGTAATCCTGGTTTTTAGTGTAGTGATGTTGGGAGGTTGTGGAAACTTTAAGAGGTGGGTCTTGTGACAGGTAATAAAGCATTGCAGGTATCACCAATTGGGAGAGACCAATACCTAGCTTTTAGGGGTCTCTATAGTGAGAGAAAGAAAGAAAAAGAAAGAAAGAAAGAAAGAAAGAAAGAAAGAAAGAAAGAAAGAAAGAAAGAAAGAAAGGAAGGAAGGAAGGAAGGAAGGAAGGAAAGAGAGAGAGAGAAAGAAAGAAAGGAAGAAAAAAGAAAGAAAGAAAGAAAGGGAAGGAAGGAAGGGGAGAGAGAGAAGGAAAAAAGGAAAAGAAAAAGAAAAAGCCTGGTCCCCAAATCCCTCTTGCCTCCTGCCTTGCCATGTGATGGCTTCCACATACACTTGTGAGACAACTGGGGGGTTGGGAGGCAATCATGTATTTCACCTCTTAAGACTTTCAGCTAATAAGCTTCTCTTATTTACCCAGTATCAGAAAGTTTTAATAACAACAAAAAAACAGGTGACTACAATGTCAGAGGTGGGACTAGACCAAAGCAGTGGTTCAGAATATTTAACTCCTTTACAGATGATGCCAATACTCAGAGATTCATGGGTGGATTGGCATTTTCCCCAAAGCCATTCTACTCTGGAAGAAAGGAAAGAAGCCAGGACAGGTTAGCTTTAACTGTCAACCTGACACATCCTAGAATCATCCCCAATAGAGTAATTTCATAAATGACATTAGCCTGGTGTTAATTGATATAGGAGGGCGTAGCCCACTGTGGGCACTAATATACCCTGGGGCAGGTGGTCCTGGGCTATATAAATAAACTGGCTTAGTGTGAAAGCCAACAAGTGTCATCCCACATGGTTCCTACTGGACTTCTCTGGCTGTGAAATGAGTTCCTCTGTCAGAGATGATACAAAGTGCAATAGTAAACAGGCCTGCCTTCAGGTTCCTTCCATGAGTTCCTGCCTTGACTTTCCTCAATGTTGGACTAACCTGTAATGGCAAATGAACTTTTTCCCTTCCTAAGTTGTCTTATCACAGCAACAGAAAGGAAATTAGAATAGAACCAGGTAACTTTCCTGAGTAAACATCCATCAAATTGAATTGCGCAATCAGCAGACAAATGAGATAGTTGGTGCTGTTGACCTCACAACCTCTCCTACAGGGAACACAGCAGACTTTCCCCTTCTGCCTACAGGAGATGGGATGTCCTAAGGGCATCCACAAGCAGGCCATCTCATAATGAGGGTGAGTGGTAAATAGTGTAAAAGAAGACAAGTGCCTCTGAAGCTAATCTGTTTTTATAGAGACTTCACTTATTTGCTGTTATGTTCCTGAGTTCAGCCTCCAGCTGACCTCAGGCTAACAGAAGATGACATGACAATTAATCCATTTTACATGATTTCCCATTCAATCTGTCATTTGAACATTTCTGAAATGATTTCAATCTCCTATCTGTAAATACTAGAATTCATTAAGCTGATATATTTCAGTAGCCCTTTGGAAAGTATTCTGACAATGTCCTTTACATTTTTTCACAGAAAGGATCAACTTAAGAAATAAATATGTATTTATGTGTGTATGTATGTATGTGTGTATGTATGTATGTGTGTATGTATGTATGTGTGTATGAATGTATGTGTGTATATATGTATGTGTGTATGTATTTTACACACAAATCATTTTCTTATGTTTTCCTGAATTGTTTCTAATGGTGATGACCATAAACATTAGTAAATCATTTGCTATTTGCTCAGATGAGTTTGGTGAGGATTGGATGATCTTCAAGCTATTGAATGTCTTTTAGGAGTTCATATTGGCTGAGTTAAAATGCATACGTCCACTGTTACAAACACAGAAGTAGAAGGCACCTCATCCCTCCATTCTCATCTTTCTGTCTTTGTCTTTATTGGAAATATCTGGAAATGTATTTCATTGCCATGACAGAATTGGTCTGCCGTGAAGAATCCAGGACTCAGGCTTTGCATGAGCAGATGCCCCAGCATGATTGATCTGTGAAATTTATATGTAAAGTTAAAGATGGAGTTGAGATTTAATCAGTCTATGAAGCTGTTAAATTGATGTGGCTTTATAGATGTACAGAAAGAGAGGCTCTCAGAACACTAGTTTGGGGCTAAGGAAAAAAATGATTAATGCTTCAGGCAATTTCTAGCATTTCATTGATTTTGTACATTATAAACCCATTTTGACTTTATAACTAGTGTTTTATAATAGGCTTATTTGGGTTTTCCCTTTTATGATTTTATCACGGAACAGGAAATGGCACCGTCCCCTCAGCAGACTTTCCCTTCCATGGCACTCTGTGGAATGCCTTTTACTTCATGCCAACAGTGTGTTCAAGTGTAAATGTGGTTACAGTTTCTAACTAACTGGGCACGCCTCTACACCCTCATTTCAGTGCATCAAATAAGCAGCCACACAGTGGTGCGCCAGAAGCTGGTATCAGAAATAACCTTTGTTCCTGTGGATTCCCAGAGGTTGGAAACTAGATATGAATAAAATAAGTAATTATCTTGATAGAAACACCATAGGAAAAATAAGAAATTATGCCTTCATACACATTTTAGAAGCATTTGCAATAGCTTCAGTTTTTTTATTTTTATTTATTTATTTATTTTATTTCATGTGTATCATACAATGCCTGAGGAGGACAGAGAGGGGTTAGATCCCCTGGAAATGGAGTTACAGACAGTTGTTAGCTGCCATGTGGGTACTAGGATTTGAACCTGGGTCTTCTGTAAGAACAACCAGTACTCTTAACCACTGAGCCATCTCTCCAGCCCTGCAATAGCTTCAGTTTTAACTGCTTATGAATTGGTATTTATCTCATTTGTAATCCATGTCTTCCTGAGCTTTCTGTGATCATTCCCACTACCACCAAAGGACCTTCTGTCCTCACTGCCCCATACCCCTTCTGATAAGATGAGTTCATCAGGAATTCCATGAATATTTCATGACAGACCTATGAGAAGATGGAAAATATGGAGAGAAGTTGTTTACTTTCTACCAGGAAGCCCTGTCTTACAAGACTCGAAGGCCAGGAGACACAGGAATTCACTAAAATCTTACAGTATAAGAAGCTAGAGATGGCTCAGTAGTGAAGAACACTCACTCCTCCAAAGGATTAGAGTTGAAGTCCAAGCACCTATGTTAGGTGTTTTACAACTCCTATAACTCCAGGAAATCCAGCTTCTTCTTCTGGTATTTGTAGGCACAAACATGAACATAACACACACACATACACACACACACACACACACACACACACAGATAGATAGATGAAAATTTTAAATAGCTTTTTGAAAACTTGAATAAAAAAAAAGGAAAGAAAACTATCAGCTTCAAAAATAAAAGCAATAAGATCCAGGTGCGGTGATGTATGCCTTTAACACCAGCACTCAAGAAGCAGAGGCAGGCAGATCTCTGTGAGATCAGGGTCACGCTGGGACACACAGTGAGTTGTAGGCCAAGCTGAGGCCACAAGGAGACCCTTTCTCAAAAGAAACAAATAAATATGGAAGCAAAAAGGCTTGAGCTCATTTATCTGGATGGAAATTGCTCCTCAGGTTGAATTCCATGAAAATGCACTGATTTGGGGCTGAAGAGATAATTCAGCAGTTACGCGCATGTACTACTCTTCCAAAGGACCCAGGTTTGGTTCCCAGCACCCGAACAGTAATTTATTACCACCTGTAATCAGTTCCAAGGGACAGGATGCCCTCTTCTGGAGCCATACATATGTACTTAGTGCACATATATCTGTGCGGGCAAAATACTCATACATGAATAAAAAAATCTAATAATAATTAAAAAACAGAATTGCACTGAGTTAGAGAGTCTTGTGGAGAAATTTTCTAGTGATTTACATTTAGAGTTATCCCTTAAGGATGTAGGAAGGCAAAGATAAGGGCCTCTTAAGTGGCAGGGTAACTCTGCTTAAGAGGAAACCCTTCCACCAACCCAGGTGAAGGGCTCAGGGCTACCTCCTTAGCAAAAATCAACTTGGATTGCCACTTTGAACACTGCCACTTGCTTCCTGTTCTTCCAGAGAGGACTGGGTGACAAGGATGGCAGCTCAGAGGTCTTGCCCAGGCTAACTGCTATGGACTTGGCCTGTTTTCTACATGATCTAATCTGTAAGAGCAGCTTTTACAATGGGGAAGGTCCTGCTGTCTTATGGGTTCTTTATTTGATGAAAAAAATATGGCTTAATGCTGGGGTAGCAACCAGGCCTGTTAGAGATTGCCAGCATTATCAGCCAGGGAGAGTCCAACTTCTCGGTGCTTCAGGAGGATGCCACTTCTTCAATAGTAATGTAAATACCTGTGATGGAGATGGGGAGGCTACTCGCAGAAGTTGTCTGGCAAAAGCAGAGGGTTTGGAACTACAGGAGAATAGATTTTACAATCCCTTCTAGAACCATAGCAAGGAAAGCAGTCCAGGCTGCAGGGATGTGCCACGTCATGGTTGAAACAGAAACAGAAGATGGGTTGGCTTCTCTTCCTGGAGTTGGGACAAGGATTAGAAGTGTCAGTAGCCCCGTGAGCACTTTGTATTCATCAGTTTTTATTCACTGTAGTCTTCTGCAAAATGGTGCTATGGCAGTGGAGGCACAAGGTAGGGAGACAAGACAGAAGCAGTAAGGGGGCCAATCTGGAAGCATTTTTTAAAAAGGCAAAAGGAAGGCCTCTACTTAAAGCTGAGAGGTGAAAGAGCTCAAGTGGAATGTGCACATCTGATGGCAAGTGCAACAATGTATAAGATTATCGATTGGGGTGAATAGTGAAACTACAACAATATACACTGGACACTCATTTGATCAACTTGATTGAACATACAAGCCCCCCTGCTGGATGGTGGGACCCATGAGCTGTGTGGGTTTGGGCACAATTGCTCACAAATTGGTTTTACATGAAGGATGCTTGTACTCACAAATTATCACTTATTGTTAAAAAAAATGAAAACAAAACAAAACAAAAAAACAGAGAAAGATGCAGAAAAGTTATGGCAGAATGCATGATCTGGGATGGGTAGGGGCGGGGTGGGGGGAAGGGAAGTGGATATATGCCTGAACTTAATTGGAAAATGATGTATGAAATATGCAAAGCATCAATAAAAATAAAAATAATAACAAAAAGATTATCCAGCTTTCTCAAACACAGTCCTCATTCTGAGAGGCTCTGAAGACTTGAGCTAATTCTGGAGGAGGTCTTGAGTCCCAGGGCTTATTCATTTATGAGCATACTGGCCACTTCCTGTGTGCCAGATATTGTTGTCATTCCATCCATGCACCAGCTGGCCCTAACCACACAGGGACTGTGTGTTGACAGGCCAAGTCCATGTTGCTGTCTGCTTTCTATGTCTGACTTGAGCTCATGACCCAGCAACAAAGCAATTCCAGGTCCCCATTTCTCCCTGTCTCTGTTCTCAGAGGAGCAATTTCTGTTCTTTTTCTCACTTACAGAACCATACCACTTTCATGTCAGTCCTATGCTGATTCTCACACGCTCCCTTCTGAAAGGAAAGGAACAGTGAGAGAACAGTTATGCCCTAAGCACACAGTATTGTGCAAGTTGTCACTGTGTCAGGCCTAACGAAATATAAGTAAAGTAATATGGGTGCTTCTGAGTCAATGGTGCTAATGGGTGACTAATAGTGACTATCAGAACAAATTACCAGAATCATAGATGTACCCGAAGGCCACCACAAGCTGCTGCAAAAAGCACCAGTGCAACACATGCCCAGCAACTATCTATGCAAACTCAGATTAAAGCCACCTATGTTCCCTATTGTTTTAAATGTTTAGTTATTTTATTTATGCACACAAATTTTCCTCTGGATGTATGTGCATGCATGGTGCCTAAGGAGCCCAGAAAAGGGTGTCAGATCCCCTGGAACTGGAGTTACAAATGATTGTGACCCACTATGTGGGAGCTAGGAACCAAAGCAAGATCCTCTGCAGGAGTAGTATATGCTCTTAACTACCGAAGCATCTCTCAAACTACTATCCATTGTTTCTAATCATTACATTCAAGGATAATTGTTTCAAAATATCTTACATAAGCCTTTCATTTGCCTTTATAAATGAGCTTTGCCTCAACGTCAAAATATACTCATACTTTAATAAGGCACATGTAGTCACTGTAGAGCTATTCTATTCCCAAATAGTGTCATTCTTCAGAGAATATTGATCTGCCTTTCAGTATGACAGTGTCATGATGTGTACAGGAAATTATGCATAAAATATGTACAAAGTGGCCTACGTAAGCTTTTAAAAACTAGATTTAGTCACTGTATTAAGCATACATTATAAAAAAAGCTCATCTGACTTTAGATATTCCAAGTAAGAAGCTAAACACGTAAGTTGTTTTAAATTAAAGTAGCCAGGTTTTGTCTTCAATATTCATCAGTCACATGGCTAAATTATGCATTCGTACTGTGTAGCCATGCCTCTCTGGGTACTAGTATGATCACATAGGGCAGGCTGAATCTCTGCACATCCCAAGGGGTGCATAGCTTTGCTCTGGTTAATGACAATCCCCAAATGCTCTGGGAACTATGGTGTTGCCTGGACAACGGGCTCTCTAATCATGGCTGAGCAAAGTGTGTTTGAAGACATGGTGTTTGGAACATTGGGCTACGGTTATAAACGGAAACGCCATTGAAATCTCATTCGGAAATTCATGATTACATTCAGATTATACAGTTAAAGCCATATTCCTACTGTATGTAGGTGGACGGGTTTTACATCTGCACTAACATTGAGAATAGTTTCTTCAGTGATTCCCAGAGGGCAGGAGGGAAAATAATAGGTTGTTTTTCAGAATTGTTTTATGTCTGTGTTCCTGGAGTATGGTTGGCTGGAGCAAATCTTTTAAAAGATTTTCTTTATGACATTCCTATGTGATTGTCCTTTAGTGCCGATCCAGCAAGTTTCCCAATCTTTTCAAGGTTGTATTGCTATGTTTCTCATCATTATAACAAAAATGCTTGACAAAAGAAATTTATTTTACTTTTTTTTACTTTTAAAAAATTTTTCTATTTATTTTTGTATGTGTATGAATGTACTGTCTGCATGTAGGTTTGTGCACCCGTGTCGTGCAATGCCACGGAGGTCAGAAGAGGGCGTTGAACTCCCCTGGAACTGCAGTTAAAGACGGTTCTCAGCTGCCATGTGGGTGCTGGGGATCAAACCCGGGTCCTCTGCAAGAGCAGTCGGCGTTCTTAACCACTAGGCCATCTCTCCAGCCCAACAAAAGAAATTTAAAGAAGGAGGGTTTATTTTACTTCATAGTTCAAGGACACATTCCATCATGGTGGAGAAGTCAAGGCAGCAGAACGTGAGGCAGGTGGTTGTACTGTGTCCACAGTCAGGAAGCAGAGAGGCGAATGCTCGTGCTTAGCTCACTTTTCCCTTTAAATTCAACCCAGGCCCCATCCTGCAGAATGGCACTGTCCGCAGTTAGGGTGGAAAGTCCCAAGTCAAGTAGCCCTGTCTAGAAATGCTCCCACAGACATGCCTGGAGTTTTTCTCTCACAGGTGGTTTCAGGTCCTGTTAGGTTGACAGTCAGCATTAACCATCCCAGTAACCATAACTTACTAATGCAAGTGGCACAGATGAGCAGCCTAGTATAAAGGAAATGGGAATGCTTTCTTGGGTAAAACTGTCACTTACCTCATAGGCATAATCTTTCCTTTTCAACTTTTTATATTGAATCAATTTCATGCTTATAGAAAAGTTGCAAGACTAAGATAAGGATTGTTCCACACCTTTCACTTGCTTTCCTGTGTTATATTTTACGACAAATACTAAACTGTTCCATGCCTGCATATGTGTATCTGTGTGAATGTGCACCATGTATGGGGGAGGGATTCGAGCTACGGTTAAGGGCAGTTGTGAGCTACCGGATAAGGGTACTAGAAATTGAACCTGAGTCCTCTGAGGGAGCAAGTGCTGATAACCTCTGAACATCTCTACATCTCCTATTCTAATCTTTTAAAGATACTAACCTTACCAGAGTTAGAAGACTGGTTGTTCTGAAGACTGTTCTTCAATCAGGGTTGCTTTGAAGTCCTCCCAGAGATGGGCTGGAGATACCTGATATTTCTGGCCTTAATATTGATGAAGCTATTCCATGGCTCAGGAAAATTGGAATGCTGGAGTGGATTTGCTATGTAAAACCTATTCCTTCACAGTAGGAGGATACAGAAGACCCGCCCTTCCATAATGCTCATAATACTATAAGAAACAGGTTTGTGAGAGAAGTACCAACATACTTGAAGAACTGAGTCATTGCTCCCCCCAGTATGCCAGAGCATACGGAGAGGAAGCCACAGCTGCTCAGTTGGATGACTTAAAAGCAATGGTTCGAATTGGATCCCAGAGTATCAGGGGCCAAGTGGCAGCACTGAATCACCAAAGCCAAGTTGAATGTCTTTAACATAATGGAAAATATAAGCAAAGCAATGTTCACAAGGGTCTGGACTCATATAGACCTTTTGGCTTTTGGCACTGTTGATTAATCACAGTGTTTCCAGAAGTGAAATAGATAGGAAGCCTGCTAAGTTCTTTCTTGGTCCGAATAAGCAGAAATACTTCATAACAAATGAATGAAAGGTTACTTTGAATCATAGCAACAGAAAATCATGCCTGGTGAACTAATTTCCACACTTGACCCAGTTTACAGGCCCAGAACACTTCAAATGAAGGAGAGGCCAGGGGCCCCTGATGAAGAACCTTGCTGCACTACTGCAAAATTTTTTTATTAATCTTTTCCCCCGTCCTTCTGAAAGGACATATGGCCTTTTACTATAGTAATTTTGCTCTGAGAAATAGAAATAATCAGACTTTGTGGGTATTACTAGACACTGGCTTTAAATTGACACTGATTCCAGGAGATGGTAGACATCATCATGGCCTCCAATAAAAATGAGAGGCTCATGGAGATCAGGCGATAAGTGTTAGTCAATGTCTGACTTATGGTGGGGCCAGTGGGTCCCTAGACTCATCCTTTGGTTAATTTCATGGTTCCAGAATGTATATTGGGAGAAGTATACTTCTAAGTTGGCAGAATCTACACCTTGGTTCCTTCACTGTAAAGTGAGGGCTATTATGGTTGGAAAAGCCAAATGGAAGCCATTAAAGCTTCTTCTCCCGGAGAAAATAGTGAAGTCAAAAATATTGTATCTCCAGAGAGATTACAGCGATTAGTGCTACTATCAAGGATTTGAAGGTTTCAAGAGGAATGCTTCCTGCTATTTCACTTTAATTCTCCTATTTGGCCTGTGTAGAAGATGGATGAATCATGAAGAATGACAAGTGAAAATTGCAAACTTAATCAGATAGTGACTCCAGTTGCAGCTTTTGTGCCATATGTGGGGCTTTTCTTCAACACATTAACACATCTCCTATTTCTTGGTATGGAGCCACTGAACTTGTAAATCATTTTCTCCATGCGCATAAGGACCACTAGAAGCAATTTCCTTTCAGTGGGAAAAGCCAGCAGTACACCATTACAGTTCTCCTTGAGAGTATATTAATTCTCTAGCTATCTGCCATAACTTAGTTCTCAGGAATTGTGGGTGCTTCTTTCTTATATAAATGATGTCACACTGGTCCATTACATTAATAACATTAGTCTGATTGGACCAAATGATCAGGATGTAGGAACCATTCTGGACTTGTTAGTTGATGATAGATATATCAGAAGATTGGAAATTAATTCAGCCAAAGTTTAAGGACATCAGTGAAATCTCTGGGCAACCAGTTGTATGGGGCATATGGAAATTGTCCTTCTGAGGTGAAAGTTCAGTGGTTACACCTGGCTTCTTCTAAAAAGAAGCAAAACACTTAATGTACCTGTTTGGGCCGGGCGTGGTGGTGCACGCCTTTAATCCTAGCACTCGGGAGGCAGAGGCAGGCGGATCTTTGTGAGTTCAAGGCCAGCCTGGTCTACAGAGTGAGTTCCAGGACAGCTGGGACTACAGGGAGACCCTGTCTCGAAAAGACCAAAAAATAAATAAATAAATAAAATGTACCTGTTTGGATTCTGGAGGCAGCACATTCAGCACTTACATGTGCTGTTCCAGTCCAAGGATAAAGTAATTCAGAAAAATGCTAGCTTCGAGTGGGACCCAGAATAGAAGTTTCTTCAACACATCTAGGCTTCTTGGCCATTTGGGCCACATGACTAGATATGAGTTGACACAGTAGACTGGTTGGTAGTTGAGATGTCAGTGGTAGATAAAAATGTTGTTTGGCACTTTTCACAGGCTTTTATAGGTGAATCACAATGGAAGCCCTTAAAATTTTGCAATAAGGCCATGTTGTCATCTGCAGGCAACTATTTTCCCATTGAGAGACAGTTCTTGGTCTGATATTAGGCCTTGGTGGACTATGTTTGATATGGCCACCAAGGTGCCATATGGACTGAGCTGCCCAACATGAGCAGAGTGTCATCTGACCTACCAAGTCATAAAGATGGCCATACACAGCCTCAATCCATTATCAAATGGAAAGTGTGTATATGTCCAGGTAAGTCCTGAGGACACCATGACTCACTATTACAGGGCCTTCTTTCCCCAAGCATGTGCCCTATGATCAGTTGAGAGAGGAAAAGAAGAGTAGGACCTGGTTTACAGACAAGTCTGCATACCATGCAGATACCACCTAGAAATAGACAGCAGTAGCAACATAGCCCCTTTCTGGAACAACTCTGAAGGACAGTGATAAAAAAATCTTCACAGTGGGTAGATCCTTGGGAAATGCACATAGTTGTGCATTTTATATCAAAGGATAAATGGCAAGATATATGATACTTTTACTAATTCATTTTCTGATTCATCCAGGACTTGGAAGGAACATGACTAGAAAATTGGGGCAAAAGATATTTGGGGAAGGATCATGTGAACAGATCTCTCAAAATGGGACAAAGGATGTGAAGAGACTTGCGTCTTATATAAATTCTCATGAGGACAGGTTCAAAATTAAATCCTATTTTGCAACCCAGAACTCATTGTTCAGTATGAGTTTTGATACATATAAGAAGGAACATGAAAAAAATAAAAATAAAAATAATTTCTCATGAAAAGGTGAACTCAGTAGAGTAAGGCTTCAATTATCAAGTAGATAGAATGACCCATTCTGTAAATATTAGTCAGCTTCTTTTCCTGGTCATCTCTGCATGATTCAATTGACCCATTAACAAACTAGGTATGGTGGGAGGGATGGACGTTATTCATGGGCTCAACAACAGAGGCATCCAATCATTAAGGCTATCCTGGCTGTGGCTGCTGCTCATTACCCAAT
Organism: Rhizomys pruinosus; assembly: GCA_009823505.1. NCBI lineage: Eukaryota > Metazoa > Chordata > Mammalia > Rodentia > Spalacidae > Rhizomys > Rhizomys pruinosus. The sequence goes on along the minus strand of VZQC01015255.1, from coordinate 221,130 downwards.
GTTTCAGCAGCAGAAACCAACACCAAACCCCTAGTATGGCACTATTCCCTGAGTTAACCAGACAGCAATTGGATGGCAATTGACCACACTGAACCATTGTATTCATGGAAGGGATATTGTTTTGTCCTTAAAGCACTAGAAACTTATTCTGGGTATGAATTTGTCAGCATGACATTTCAGAACCATTTCTTCTGACTCATGGTCAAAACAGATGGACTTGTGCTTATGAAAATCACTTGTCTTGCCACATTCACCACAATCTTGAAGCAATTGAATTGACAGAACAGTAGACTGGTCTTTATGTTTTCCTGAGACAGGGTCTCCCTGTAGATCCAGCTGGCCTGGCTGGACTCATTATGAGACTAGTCTTCCCTACAGTGCTGGGATTAAAGGCATGTACTACCACATTCTGTATGGAATGTGATAGTACATGCATTTTAAAGACACATTTACAATGCCACTTTAGATGGAAATAGCCTGAATACTGGGTCAGGGATCTTTAAAAGCTATGTATGCTTTGAACTGGTATCCAATATATGGTACTGTCTCCTCCTATAGCCAGGATTCATGGGTCCAGATATCAAGGAGTAAAAATAGGAATAGACCTGCCCCCCATTAACTCTAGTGATCACCTATCAAAATTGTTGTTGTTTCCTATTCTCCAGACATTGTGCTCTGTTGTCCTAGAAGTTGTGGTTCATGAGTGGAAGAATGCTTCTGCCAAGAAGCACAACAAACATTCCATTGTATTAGAAGATAAGACTTCTTCTTCAACACTTTAGGCTCTTGATGCCCTTGAGCCAATAGACAAGAAAGGAGTTACAGTGTTAGCAAGAGTGGCTGTTCTGGATTAAATAGAGAGAAACTGGACTACTTCTCTATAACAGAAGTAAGGAATAGTGTGTCAAAGTATAGGAGAATCATTAAAGTTTTAGTGTTTCCATGTGATCAAGGCCAGTCAGAAGCTATCATAATCTAATTTAGTCAGGGTGATAAATGGCTCAGCCATTTCAGAAACAAAGAGGTGGGTTGGCCCAACAGGTAAAGAAACAAGACCTGCTAAAGTTTGCTGAGGGTGAACAAAACCCAGAATGGGAAAGGGGAAGTAGAAGGTAGTTATAAATAATAGATAAGGCCACATGATCAGTTACAGAATTGAGGATTATAATTGCCATGAATATTTCTGTCCTATATTATTAAGAATATTTGTATATACACATACATATATACATGTATACATATGTTTTTTTCTTCACCATTTGACATAACACTGATTGAGATAAAACTGAGTAGTTAAGTCAGGTATATATTCTGGGCTGGTTAGTCTTTGTCACATTGACACCAGAGTCATCTGGGAAGAGGGAACCTAAACTGAGGAATTTCCTCCATCAATTGTCCTATGGCCTTATCTGTGAGATTTCTTTACTTGATTGTTCATTGATGTAGGAAAGTTCAGCCCACCATGGGCAGTGCCATCTCTGGGCATCTAGACCTGGAATATATAAGAAAGATGGCTGAGCAAGCCATGAGGAAGCAAGCCATGGGAAAGTAAGCCTGTAGGCTGCATCCTCCATGGTTCTTGTCTCCAGGTTCCTACTTCAAGTTCCTGCTTTGAATTCCCCTTAGTGATGAATTGGAATTTGTAAGCCAAATAAATCTTTTTCTTATCCAAGTTGCTTAAATTAGTGTTTTATTAAAGTAACAGAAAAGCAAACTAGGACATATGTGTTATCATATTTCAGTTAACCATACTATAAAAGAAACAGTCCTTAAAGTACTTTGCCATCTCTGGTGGGGAAAGAATAGTGCACTTACAGTTGTAAATGGAATGGCAATATCATGTTAGACTAAGTTATGATCTTATTAGTGTCCTCATTTGGAATTTAAACCTGTTATAAAATTATGTATTTGAATGTCATGTTGACAAAGGATGGAGTTGTAGTGGTAACAGTTTTCAACTTGGGAGGATTTAGAATCACCATGAAAACAAATCTTGTGCGGTGGGGATAGCACAGCAGTTAAAGGTGGAGGCTAAGAACCACAAAAAAAAAAAAAAGAAAGAAAAGAAAAGAAAACAAATCTCTAAGCATGTCCATGAGGGATTTTATAGATTGGATTAACTGAGGCAGGAAGACAGGCCCTAAATGAGGTGGGCACCATTCCATGGACTGGGGTCCCAGACTGAATTAAAAGGAACTGAGAACCAACAATGATCTCTCCACTTCTTGACTGTGGACACAAGGTGACCAGTGGCCTCATGGTCCTGCTGCCAAGCCTTTCCTGGCATGATGGACTGTAATACTGAACTGCGAGCCAAAATAACTACTTCTGTCCTTAAGTTGCTTTTGTCATGTATGTTGTTGATGCAAGAAGAAAAGTCCAAATACAGAATCTTGGGTTCCTAGCCTAGCCTATCTCTGTTCTCACATCTGGGTAATTTTATCTGAAAATTGGCCATTGCTACATCTCTGTATCCCTATGTATCTGTAGCTTCAGCAGCTCTGTTGATAGGATTCTTTACCTTCTACTGCTTTTATAACTTTACTCTTACTTCTTAGCACTTAAAATTTAGTCATTTAATCATGTGTTAATTAGTAGCATCTAATATAGTCCATGTGGTCCTCACAAAAATAACCCCATAGGATGCTCAGTTTCCTTAAACTTATACATTCAAAGAAGTTCATATATAACATAAGATTCTGACCACTGTATTAAAAATGTTTTTAAGAAAAGAGAAATGTTGCACGACACGGGTGCACAGACTTGCATGCAGACAGTACATTTGTACACATACAGAAATAAATAAAAATAAAAAAAATTAAAAAAAAAAAGAAAAGAGAAATGGAAAAAGTCAGAGCAGTATAGATTCCTTCTCCTGAACATAATCTTTTTTCATTTCAAATTCCATTGGAATACTTTCAGGATGACCCCTACCAATTCTCGTTGCCCAATCTTGGCAAGAAAAATCTATGCTGCAATGAGCCACTCACCTTTAGTTCTTGGGGAAAAGGATATTTCTTTTCCTCCCTATGAACATATTGGGAGAAAGGTCAGGACTCAGTGACTAAGATAATGGTGAGAATTTCATCAGATAGAGTCATGAAGACAGTAAGCTACTGCCCATCTAGAATCTAGATTATAAATTCATTCTGAAATCTTACCACCAGGAAACCTGATACAGCTGTATGTGTTTCAAAGGTGGCAGGTATACACATCCTTGGATGGCTAGTCCTAATCATCAGAATATAGAAGGTCCTAATAAAAAGGACGGGGACAGAGACATGAAATCATCCTCATCAGGAAAAGAACTGGATTTCAAGAAAGCTACTGCATAACACAAATAATTGTAATAATATTGGAAATATAGTAACCCAGCTGACATGCATAGGTGGCCACAGCCTCTGTGCCACTAACCGGTGGGTACTCCAAGGAGGCTCACACTAAGCCTTTATTAAGTCACTATAAATTAGACATGTCATTGACTTAAAACACCGGGGTACAGGATGTAGTAGCTTCCTCAAAGTCACAGAAGATGAATCATTGAAACAGATGAATATACCCCCGTGACTGAAAATGCTCAGTGGAAACATTGGAAGAGAAACAAATGTATTTGTCTGCAAATCTAGGCACTGTGTTGCAGGAGCAAGCAAATGGAGATTGGTGCCTTAGGCAGCAGAGAACTGTTATAGTTCGGATCTTATGTCCCTCATTGGCCAGTATGTTAGAGCATAAGAGATAGGGCCTCATAGAAGGGATTTAGATCTTTGGAGAAGTTCTTTGAAAGCAGAAGCCTAGATCTTCCTTTCTGCTCTTCTGTGTCATGGTTTGAGATGAGCAGTTTTTCTCTGCCATGTACTCCCAGCTATGATGGGATACCTTGTCCTGGGTCCTAAACAACAGAGCTTCTAACCATGGATCTACATCTTCAAAAGTGTGAGCCCAAATCTCAATCCCCCTTCACAAGTTCATTATGTTGAGCAGGTGCTATAGAGCCAGAAATGTAACTGACACAGGAATAGGAGGGAGGGGAGGCAAAGATTTCAGGCTTGCTTCTTGACGCACTGAGTACTGATGAAACTCAAAGGTAAAGTAACCTAGTGTTATAAAAGGATCTTGAACAGGTTGGCAACATTCAGATAATAAATCATTCATTTTTCCCAAGACTTGACTTTAATTCATTTTTTTATTTCATTATTTTAAAAAGGTTTTATATGTTTACCTCTCCACTGGTATGTTTTCCTTGTTAATTGTATTTTTATCTTCAGCATACATAATACTAAAAAATGGATTAAACAACTTAATCTTATATGATTCAAAGAATTTCTAAATCTCATAAGGCTGAAGCCATCATTTTCTTTCTAATATTTTAGCTTTGCATCACAAATATGCAGGGCACCAGTTAGAAAATTCTAGCTAACTGAAGATCATTCAGAAAAATAACCTGATGGTAAAAGAATTGAAAAATAAAGAATAGTAACTTGGAAAGTTGCCCACCTAAACTCAAGCTCTCCTGAGAATGATAGTTGAATGGAATAGGAATGGTAAAAGTGTACTTACCTGCTTCAATGTGAGATAATGCAGCAATAATATCTAAAACTGGATGAGATTCTAGGAATAGCTTTAATGTATGAGGATTGATTTGCGTTATGAAGAAAAATGTAAGTTCCTGCTCAGATCCCTGCTTTCTGGTTAGGTAGCCAAGGGTAGTGTGTCCTCATGCTGCTACTTCAGGCATTTGGGTGAAACAATCAATTGTACCATGGAAGGGTAACAGGAGAGATGGGATTGCATGCTTCTTTAGTATACCCTAATCCCAGGTCTTCAGCTCTGTAGAACCAAAGCTACTCCTTATGCCTCCAGTGGAATTCAGCAGCAAATGCATTGAAAATGGCATGCCTGCTGGAATGAAATTGTGAGGTTACCCACATGTATTATATCCTCTATTTCCACAGCTCTGTGTCTACCTAAGTGATCTCAAAGTGCTTTTCAACTCTGAAAATTAAGATTGAAGTAAGCATTGAAGGAAGTTAAGAGAGACAGGCTCTGGGATGGTAACAGTTCAATGCAAAGGTTTAAAAGTGTCTATGTAGGCACTTATTCAACTCAGACAAGAGCCAGGCAGGAACATGTGGTTGGCTTTGCTTAGTGGATTTGTGTTGTCTGCACTAGATGACATAATGTTGCAGCATGCAGTGCTCAGTGCGCATTTCTGTCACTTTTTGTAGGGTCTGAGTTGCAGAGGCAGAGATGGCCTACTGTGCTGGGTCTTGCATACTTTGTCTAACCATAGTATATATGAAGCTTTATGCTAGAAACCTGTCTTTGCTGTGAAATCCCAGGAAATCACTTCAGAAGAGCAATAGGAGCCTCCTGCTTCATTAGAAGCTTATTTAATTCAACCACACAGTCTTTTTCCCCATCACTTATATTTAATGAAACAAGCCTACAACAAGTTTTGATTATGTAGAAAATAACCAAGGAAAGCAAAGTGAAGTGGGCCCTAAGGTGCATTACTCTTCTGCCACATGAAATGCAGTGAATACCCAGGACTCTCATGCACGTAGTTGCCACCAGTGGCTACTTGAAGTTTTGTATTGTTTTCCTGGAAGTGGTCAAAAGTGGATGTAAGTCCATGTGCATATTCTGCAAATGGATTAACTTGTCCTGTGAACTGGTCTGAGTAGCTTTGACACTCTGCTCCCTTGTTCTCCTTCTCAACTCGGGGTGGGGGGCAATATAATGAGAGGAAAAGAGAAAATGGTACCCACTGCTGAGTCTGAAGGTCCTCTAGCATCCTCACTCATCTGCACAGTGACATGATCATTCTGTGGCTGGAGCACCAAGTTCTAGCTGAAGCTCCTAACAAAATTAGAGGCACTGGGTGTTTTATGAGAAAAAAGATACTATTTAGACTGCATATTTTGAGTATGCTTGCTCTAGGACCAAACTATCCACTGACCACTGTTAAAATATTAAAATTTTTCCTGCTTCTCTTTGACATAAGGCAATGGACATTTTAGAAAATCTTGTCATTATTTATAAATATGCAACAATACTCCAGTTGTGAAATGAGTCACTAATCTCTTTTATTCCAGGTGAAAAGACATGGATAATCTTAGTAAACCCTGGAGTGAATTTTCCAAAGGGAAGTTCCTTTGCAAATAGAAATCAGCTGTTAGAAGATCATCTGACCCTTTCAGCATGATCTCTCTCTTCCCTTATAGTTTACTGCAATGATGGTAATAAAATCTAGCTAATAATGCAAATCACAGCACAAGGGCACCATTCGTAGCCAGAGTTAAGTGATTTCTCATGAGCAATAATGATCAGATACTGGAAGCAAGCTGTAGATGAAGTTTGTTTCTGTGATTTGTGACTCATTTTTTAAGCCCAATAACTCTATATTTCTCTGTATCTCAGCTTCACAAGCCAATTATGATGAGTTTGTCCCCATATTTATATTAATTTTTACTCTAATGTATTTTAGAAACACAAAATAAGATCTAAGTGTGTGTGAATGTAGATGTACCTGTCCCATGGCACGTGTGCAGAGGTCAAAGAAAACCTCCAGTGTGGGTCCTTCCCTTCCACCTTCTTGGAGGCAGAGTCTCTGTTGTTTTCCCACTGCTTTTTTCTAGGTTACCTGCTGTGGGAGCTTCTGATGATTCTCCTGCCTCTGCTTCCCATCTCCCAGTAGGACTTTCATGATTACAGACATGCATGCTAGCCTGTCTACATTTGTGTGGAGTCTGGGGATTTAAACTCCAGATCACTTGTTTGAGTGGCAAGTATTTTATCTACTAAGTCATCCCTCATCCCTATAATGAAATCTTAACAGAGGACAAATATGAGGCAAAACATATAATTTAATAATCCACATTAATCCGGATTGGTTAGGAGAAAAAACAACATTATAGATCTTTACTGTTAATGAATAGAATTTCAATGTGTGTCAAAGTAGCTTTTAAGTATATACCATTTACTTTTGATTATTTTAAGTGATTTTCAATATGTAAACAATATTTTATTGAGTTAATAAAATCTAAAATGTTGCACAAAATCATACTCAAATATGAATGTACAGCTTTTAGCTATTTATAGAAATATACTACTGTTGTTAAAATGTATTGGGGGGGATCAGGCATAACTAAAACAATATTAAAATCTTCAAATTTGAAGATGTTATTTTCGGTGCTCTTTTTAATCTGCTATTCTACCTGGCTAGCAACCACACTTTATTCTCAAAGAGGAACTCCTTACATTTTGTTTGCCTTTTTAAACTGAATTTTTGTAAAAAAAAGAAAATGGAACACTTCATGAATTTACGTGTAATACTTTTGTGGAGTCCATGTTAATCATTTCTGTATTGTCTAAACTTTAGTATGTGTGCAGCCAAAGTGAGCAGCAATCCTCTTTAAATTTATTTTTATTTGATTAAATAAGTTTATTTTAACTGATACACCAAAATATAAAATTGTCCATAGCAATGGGATACCATGTGATGTTTTGACCTCTGAACATACTAAACATCTAATGTTTAAATTATCTCCTGAAATATTTCTTTCTGATAAACACAACAGTTATCCTTCCTTCTGATTCCCAGGGTACTCAGTAGATTTCATTGTATGTACCCTCCAGAACATCATGCTACTATTGAGCTGTAACTTGGTACTCCCATTTATTAGCCTCCTCCCACTCCTCTTCTTGCTTTCCCAGTCTCTCTGGTCACCACCGTTCTACTTGCAATGTCCATAAGATCATTTTTTAAGAAAATACTTTTATTGATGTTTTGTGTATTTCATACATTTTTCAGTCCAGTTTAGACATATTCCCCATTCCTTGATGCCCAACTCACCCTAGTTCATGCATTCTGCCATACAGGTCTTGCATCTTTAGCTCAGTCTTTTTAAAGTTTTTCTCTGCAGAGGTTTATTATTTTGGGAAGAATTTAACTATATCCATTAATAGATCATTTTTTAAGGAGAAGTAGTTTATTCCTTGAGAATTTAGGTCTACTAGTGAATTTAGGGAGCTACCGTCACTGTGCCTGTTTAAATAGCCTACCTGCTGCTAGTTGTGCTGATGCACACGTATAATCTCAGCACTCAGGAGGTAGAGGCAAGCAGATCTCTGTGAGTTCAAGGCCAGCCTGGTCTACATAGCGAGTTCTAGGCCAGCTGGAGCTACAGGCTGACCCTGTCTCAAAAAGGATATATATATATATAAAACATGTGTGTGTGTGTGTGTGTCCTCCAAGCTGCCTCCTCTTTGACTCCTTCCCTCTTGCAGTATGGTTTCTTCCATCCAATTTCCAGTAGCACTCAATATGTCTCTAGAATTCCCCAGTACCAGACAACTGCACATGTGTCGTCTCACAGCAACTGTGAACCCTGGGTACTGTGGTTATGCTCCCTCTCAAGTGCTTTGCTTGATGATCACACTTCCAGAAAAATATTGTCCTAGCTAAGGTCAATTTCCTTCATCAGCAAGTAGTCAGAAGCATAAAAGTGAAAACACACAAATGAAAGAAGGATAGACAATAGCAGAATGATCTGAGGCAGGGATTTAGGAACCTTGAGGTCCAAGTTCTGATGGTAATATTGTTTAAACTTTCTGAGAGCTTCTACCTACTAAAGAACTTGAAATGTATGCTACAAAAGTATACATAAGCAGTATTTAAAAAGTTAAAGATAATTCATAAGTATGAAATAGGTCAAATATTTTAATCATCTCATTAATTAATTAGGAAATAAATGTCAGTACTTGTTAAAGGAGCATTTCAGAAAGTAGGCATTTATGGAAATTTTTATGAAGACATATTCAAAATAAGATTCCTGTGTTATATGCAAAACTAGGAAATTCCTTCATGGAAATAAATTGTCATTATGGGATTATCTCTTTTGTGTCAAGCAGAAAACATTTGTATTACTCATAGTCAAGAACACACAGTTCAACAAATCATTCACTGTGATATCTGGGACACAGAGAAATAGTCTTAACAATGCTCATTAAAGAGATTCTTGTAACTTTAAGTTGTAGTTTGGTATTAATAATATTCAGTAGTATTAAATGCATTAAAATTGGGGCTGGAGAGATGGCTCAGCGGTTAAGAGCACCAAATGCTCTTGCAGAGGACCCGAGTTCTATTCCAAGCACCCACATGGCAGCTAAGAACCATCTCTAACTCCAGTTCTAGGGGAATCCGACACCCTCTTCTGTCCTCCGCAGCATTGCATGACATGGGTGCACCAACCTACATGCAAACAGTACTCTCATACACATAAAAAATAAATGCATTAAAACTGAGGGATTTTTTTCTATTAATGGAATACAGTTCAGTTTGGATTTTTGTTAACTCTCTGTTGCCAAGCACTTGTGATGAAGACATGGGTAATTCACCCTCAAATCATGATGGATACACCTTTAATTTAGCCTTTTTGGTCAGGCCATCTGATCTCTTTGGCTTTTTCTATGAAACACTATTTTGAGCTGAGTATTTGCAATAGCAAGATCTACCTTCTACTGTCTTCATATTATTTTCATATTTCATAGGGGTTTCCCAAAGCCTCCTCTATTTTCACATTAGATTAGTTCATTTTAATAATTTCTAATAGAAAGTGTTCAGTCTGATGTATCTTAGAATACAGAAAGGCTGCACAACTTACAATCAGGTTTGCAATAAAATTACTGTTGAAAATAGTGCTAGTTGGGTGGACTAAGACGTGCACACAGCACAACACCAATGTGTGCCCAGCTCTTGGTGTGAGCAGACTACACCTGTGTCCTGCAAACAACAGTCTGAAAAAGACCAGGTGAGTTCTGCCTGCCTGGTTGCTTTGGGCACCCTTGTGCCCATGGATTCTTGGTATCGCCCGGGAACTTCCAACCTTTGGGTCCCAGCTTGCCCCATGGGTGGACTCAGAGGCGCGCACAGCACAACACCAGCATGCGCCCAGCTCTTGGTGTGAGCAGACTACACCTGCGCCCTGCACAACAACAGCCTGCAAAAGATCAGGTGAGCACTGCCTGCCTGGTTGCTTTGGGCACCCCTGTGCCTGTGGAGGCTTGGTATCACCCAGGACCTTCCAACCTTCGGGTCCCAGCATGCACCATGGGCAGACTCAGACCTGCACACAGCACAACATCAGCATGTGTCCAGCTCATTGTGTGAGCTCACCAACAGGGTACCAGCGCACAGGCCAAGGTAGCAACCACCCCCCCCACCCCAGCATGGGGGGAGCGGTGGTGCAGAGGATCTAGCAGGCACAGTATTAGTGATTATAGTCTGTGCAGCCAATGTTGAGACACCAGAACCCAAAAAAAGAAATAAACAAATCCACATGCCAAAGATACACACACACACACACACACACACACACACACACACACACAAATCCATGGGAAAAGCTCACAATAAATACACACTGAACACTACCAACCCTATAGAAGATTCCCATAATGAGATCTCCCTGGAAGGAAACCAAGACATGGACTTTAGAAGAACAATTGTGGACATATTGAAAGAAATTAGAGAACTGAGGGAAGAGAATGAAAAACTCGAGAAACCAAGAGGGTGATAATGACAAATGTTGGAAAGAAATTAGGAGAGAGATTGAAAAACTCAAGAAGGACCTAGAGGGAGATAATGTCAAATGCTGGAAAGAACTAAAGGAAGAAAATGGCAAACTCTGGAAGGAAGTGGAAATGCTGAAAAGATCCCAGGCTGAATGAAAAAAGAAAATGAACAACAAACCAAGGAGCTACAAGATGAGAATGACATGCTCCATCAAGAAGTGGAAATACAAAATAAAGAAATCACAGGATAAAATGAAAAAGGAAACTGAACATTCATCCAATCAACAGGAAAGGATGAAGAAAAGCCTCAGAAGCAGAATGGAGGAAGCAGAAAAAACGAATATCAGACCTGGAAGATAACACAGAACAACTAAAAAGCTCAGGTAAACACAAAAAATTTTAAAATACACAAGAGTGGAATAACCAGGAAATGTGGAACACTATGAAAATATCAAACCTCTGCATCATAGGGATAGAGGAAGGAGAAGAATCCTAAGAAAACACTATTGACCAGATCTTCAACAAGATAATAGAAGAAAATTTCCCCAAACTGAAAAAAGACAAACCCATACAAATACAAGAACCACATAGAACACCAAACAGACAGGACCAGAAAAGAAATTCCCCACACCATATAATTGTTAAAACACTAAATGCTCAAAACAAAGACAAAATACTGAAAGCCACAAGAGAAAAACAACAAATTACATATAAGGAGAAACTCATCAGAATCAGACCTGACTTCTCAGTGGAAACTATGAAAGCTAGAAGAATGTGGACCAATGTAATCCCAGTTCTAATCAGCTTTAGATGCCAAACCAGACTACTATACCCAGCAAAAATGTCAATTATAGTTGAAGGAGAAAGAAGAATATTCCATGACATGAACAAGATGAAAAAAAAAATGTCTAAGAAACCAACACTTCAGAAAATCCTTGAAGCAATCCAAAGAACTGAGGAAAGGAGCAACTATCCGTAAGCAATCAAAGAGAGAAAGCAATAAAGCATAACAGAGTAAATACAAATCTACACCAAGAATGCAAACAAAAAATAAGGTAAAAGGAAACAACACACATCACTCAATAATAACCTTAAATACTAATGGTCTAAACTTTTGAATCAAAAGGCATAGACTGGGAGAATGGATTAGGAAACTGAATCCTTCTATATTCTGTCTACATGAAGCCCATCTCACCTGCAAAGACAGGTACCACCTTAGAGTGAAATGATGGAAAAAATATTTCAAGTAAATGATACCAAGAAACAAGCCAGAGTGGCAATTCTAATATCAGACAAAATAGATATCAAAATAAAATTAATTAGAAGAGAAAAAGAGGGCCATTACATCCTTGTCAAAAGAACAATGAACCATGAAGACTTCACAAACCTAAAAGTCTATGCACCAAACTCTGATTCACCTAAATTTATAAACACAACTCCAAAGGACCTGAAGATATAGATTAATCCTAACACACTAATAGTGGGGGATTTTGACAACCCACTGAGTCACTTGGATAGATCAACAGGACAAAAAATAAACAGAGAGACATCAGAACTGAACAGTACAATACACCAAATGGACCTCACAGACATGTACAGAATATTCCACCCAAACACCAGAGAATATACTTTCTACTCAGCACCACAAGTAACATTCTCCAAAATCTACCACATACTGGGGGTGGGGCACAAAAGGAACCTCAACAAATACAAAAGGATAGAAATTATTCCATGCATCCTATCAGACTACAGTGCAATAAAGCTCAATATGAACACCAGAATGAGTCCAACTAGCTACAAGAACACATGGAGACTAAACAACACAATCCTGAATAATTAATGGATCAGGGAAGAAATAAAGAGTGAAATAAAAGTATTCATGGAACTGAATGAAAAAGACAATACAGCACAACAAAACCTATGGGATACTTTAAAAGCAGTCTTGAGAGGGAAATTTATATCCCTAAGTGCCCACATCAAAGAAACAGAAAGGGAACAAATAAATGATCTAACACTGCAGCTAAAAACACTTGAGAGACAACAACAAATGAACCCTAAACCCAATAGACAGGAATAACAAAAAACAGAGTGTAAATCAATGAAATATAAACAAAGAAAACAATATATAAAACCAAGGAATCCAAAAGCTGGTTCTTTTAAAAGATAAACAAAATAGACAGACCTCTAGCTAGCCCAGTTAACAAAAAATTGCATGGAAATACTGTGCAGCAGTGAGAGAGAGCAAGCCTTAATGAAAGCTATATGACAGTTTGAACAATGGACAAAAATTGAAGACCCAAACTTCGGATTGCGTCTACTCCCAATCATATTATGGTCTAACCTTTCATATTGGTATCCATTACACTAGGGCTGTCGAGAAAGAACCCACTCCAACATTCGGGACAAGAGGAGTATGACACATATCATACACTTATCAGTCCAATTGCGTCTTAATGGTGGTAAGTGTGGATCAGATTGTTCTATAAGAAGACACACAAATGAACACCCCATCACTCTACCCTGTATTAAAACCAACCTCCAAGTGTATCAAAGATCTCAGCATGAAGCCTGAAATCCCGAAGGTGATAAAAGAAAAAGTTGGCACGATGACCCTGTCAATGAGCCTTCAACAGAGAATGTTTTAACAACCTATTAAGACATCGGCATAAGGAAGACTTTCTAAATCAGAAAAAGCAGCCCACACAGGAATTAGGGTTAACGGAGTATTAGAAATGGGACCATCAATAAAATTCAACAGCTTTCTGCTGTGGGAATGTAAACTTGTGCACCACTATATGGAAGCAGTGTGGAGAACCCTTGAAGACTTGAAATGAACTTGCCAACCCACCCAGCCACACACTCCTAGGCATGTAACCTCAAGACTCAACCCCACCGCAGAGATACAATGCATGGCCATGTTTATTTAAGCTCCCTTCAAGGAGCTGTAACCAATCCAAATGCCCCTCGACCGATGAGTGGATAGAGAAAAATTGTGTACATCTACACAATGGAGTTTCTATGCAGCAGTAAAGAATAAGTCGACACCATGAGCTTTTCAGGAAAATGGCTGGAGCTGAGAGGGACATATGAGCTGAGTGAATGGTAACATAGTCCAGAAAAAAAGAACAATGAATGGTATCCCTCAACTGTGGATGCTGGTGCGCTAAATTACCTAGTTGGTAAGTATTTTCTTGTGCATGGCCCCTGAGCTTTGGGCACAAAAGTCGTTGGGAGTGATGCATATTGGAAACAAAGAATAAAGAAAAAAATAAACAGAAAATCAAAATGCCGCCAATTTTTGAATGTGACCACCCTCCAATCAAAGAACTCAAAAGCTTCTGTTAAAGAAACAATCAAGGAGGTTGAAGAGAAAACCACAGAGTGGGAGGAGATCTTTACCAAGTAATATCAAACTGAACGCATTAAGAGTCAAGAAATATATAAACTAACTTCCAAAAAGGAGAAATAGAGACAATAGTGACCTACTCAGAAGATGGAGTAAAGAGCTGGAACAGGAACTTCACCAGTGAGGAATTAAAGATGAAACAGTCTTTTTTTTTTTTTTTTTTTTTTTTTTTTTTTTTTTTTTTTTTTTTTTAAAATTCCTTTTTTTTTTTTTTTTTTTTTTTTTTTTTTTTTTTTTTTTTTTTTCTTTTCTTTCTTTTCCCTTCTCTTTCCCCTTTCTCCTTCCCCCCCCCCCACCCGCATCCAGATCATGTATTCCCTACATGAGGCCCATAACTGTCCTGCAAAAGATGAACATCTTAAAAAGTGTTCAACGTCATTAGTAATTAAGGAAATGCAATTAAAAACCATTTTGATGATATTCAATAGCTTCCAACTTATCAATAACGACTAGCTAAGAAAAGAAAACAAAGAACACCAGATGCTGGAGGGGTTGTGGTGAAGAGGGGAAACTCATCCACTGCTGTGGGAATGTAAGCTTGTAAAACCAACTATGAAACACAGTGTGGAGAACCCTCACAGACTATAGGAATGAGCCTACACTCTGACCCAGTCATGCTTGACACTACCTAGGCACTGTACCCAACGAGACTCATCCTATAGCAAAGATATGTGCACATCCATTTTTATTGCTGCTCTATTCACAAGAGCCAGAAAATAGCAATAACCTAGATGTCTATGAACTAATAAATAGATAATAAGATCACAGTAGATTTATATGATGGACTATTCTTCAGCTGTTATTTGCAGGTTAGTGGATGGAGGTAGAAGATATCAGGCTGAGTGGAAGTAACACAGACCAGAAAATGTGGATGCTAAAACCAAATTCCCCAGATGAAAGCCAAGCTGAACAATATTTTATATATATCAATATATTATATATATATATATATATATATATACTAATATATACAAATTATCAGAAAAGCAACTGTGATTTTTATAATGTGAATCTCTCGATTGGCTCTAGAATCCACCCCCACTTATCTTCATGAACACAGTGTCTGAATATGGGTGGAGAGTATGTAATCCTATTTATCTATACATATTTTAGTGTAATATACAAATTAATGGAAGGAAAATGTGATTCCCTAAGTATAAAAAGACAGAAAGAAAAGATGCAGGACAGTATCTTATGCACAGAAATGCATGATCTGGGGTGAGGGGGAAGAGAAGGGGAATATTCTTGAACTTTGAGTTGAAAAATGATGTCTGAAAATACACAAAACATCAAGTAAATNAAAAACAAAAAAAAAAAAAAAAAAAAAAACAAAAAGAAGGGAACAAACTCCAAATCAATAGTATGCCTTGATGAAAGAAGGAAACATCACAACAAAGAAAGATCCAATCACCCAGGAATACTTCAAAACCCAAAAGCCTATAGCTCCCAGCCAAATTTGAAAACCCTAAGAGACATGGGTGAATATCTGAAGTCCTGGGAAACAATAAAGCTTAACCAAGAAGAGGACTGACAGTTAAAACCAGGCCCATAGATATTTTTTGAGGAGGATTTGGAAGAAATGTAATAAAAAAAGCCTTTCCCACTTAAAAAAAGCCACGGTCCCAGCAAAATGGTTTTCCCACAAGCAAGAATCTATGAAACTTTTAAAAAGAGGTCACTACAACCATTGCCTACTTCAAAATGGTTCAGATAGGATACAAAACCGAAGAGTAATTTTCGCTCACCAAACCATCCTGCTAGGGAAGCCAGCAATCATTCCTAATAACAAACCAGCAAAGATACAAGCCAAAAACAAAACTATAGACCTAGCCTGGACTAAATGAACATAGCTTTTCCAAACAATTCCTTCAACAAAGATACCGTGCAAAATCACATACGAAGTTTCCTACAAACAGTCAAAAAGAGCAGTCAGCAGGAAGCAAGAGAGGGGAGCGCAGACCAGGAGGCAAGAAGAAAGGGCCAAAAAAAGCCCGGGGACAAAGAGGCCAAGCACCCCGGGGCAGGGGGGAAAGGCCAAGAAGGGAAGAGGGAGGGAAAGGAACCAGAGGGTGCCGGGAAACAGAACCAAAGCCCAGAAAGAGAAGCCAAAAACCCACAAGCCAACGCGCCAGCCGAGAACGAGAAAAAAGGGGGAACGAGGGGAGCCCGGGGAAAAAGGCGGCCCCGGGAGCACCACGAAAGCGCACGAGCTCCACCGACCCGCCCGGCGACAGAGGGCGGGTGAAACACTTGCTGGGGCAAGTAAGAAAACAGAAGAGAAGGAAATTAAAGAGTATTCAGAATGCAAAAGAAGAAAGATAACTATCCTCCGTGGTTTGCAGATGATAGTTTACGAAGGGTATGCGAAAAATAACTCCACCAGGAAACTGCAAATGAAAAGTGATGTAGCAGTTTGAGTAAGTTGAAGGCTACAAAATTAACACTAGAAAAATTCAGTGAAATGGTTCCTGATTTACACCAAAAAAAACAATGGAGAAAGAATATAAGAAGACTCCACATCCGAAAATAGCTCTCAAGTAAAGACGGTGAACAGATACCTCTGATCCAAAGATACCAAAGACCTCGTACAACAAAATTTGTTCACACCCAAGGAAAGAGATATTTGTAAAAAGACATCAAAAGATGGAAAGAAACCTCCTTGCCCTCATGGATTGGTAAAAATTAATATAGTAAAATTGTCCATCTCTACCAAAACTAATAAACTCAATAAAAGCACAAAAAGTAATTTAAAAATTTTTTAAATTAAAAAAACAAAAAAGCATTTACTTCTTAAAAAAAAAAAAAGAAAAGAAAATAGTGCTAGTTGAAGTGCATTGAATACAACTAACTTTCCCACTGGAAAGGAAAAGCTTAGCAACACAGTATACTAAAGAACTCTGGTTATTTCCTGTAATTGTGCCTGGGTTAGAGGATCAAAAAAGAATATCATACCCTGTATTACTAGACAGAGGAATAAACGGAAATTCAGGATTCCAAGTATGCTTCTGATGGAATGTGTGTTGTTCTTACACTCCTGTAAAGGTGAGAATTTGTAAGTAGACCTCTTGTTGTTTGGGGACCATCTCTATCTGCATTTCTAGGAATCTATTATTTTAGTCAATTTATTGCCGTTATTCACAAACAAATGTTTTACCCATGGAAACTATGTGAGTTGTTGGTATATCTCTGTGGGTTTTCCCAGAAGCAGAACAATGTATGTCTCTGTGTATGAGTAGGGTAGTTGTATATTTGGGAGGTGAGCTCAGGAAGTATTCATTCTCTAGAAAAAAAGTTCTGTCTGAAGCCATGACAGCGTAGGCTTCAGGTCATAGCTATGAGGTAGGAATCTTATCTAGTCTGATTCCACTTTATTTCAAACATCCTCTTTTACTAACCTTCCCCTCATCAGTCTATCAGCTTGTCTGTTCTTATGGGAATAATGTGTGGAGTATCTGAACGCTAGCTATTTTCTCAGGCCATCTGTTAGGTAGGGGAGTTTGGGTACCTGTCAGAAGTGACCCAGAGTAGCTGAGGATGTAGTTCAGTGACCCAGTACTGGCCTAGCAGGCACAAGGACTTGAGTGCAGAGATGGGGGCATGACCATTGTTGACTAAAAGAACTCTGATGTTCAGCATGAATAAAGCTGAGCAATGACAGTATTATTTAGGGTAGGCACAGGAACTTTTATTGCAATTGATTTAGGCATGGATTATGAAAAACTACCTCATTTTGCAATTAGTAAGTGACTAATATGTCACACAAATTTAAAGCTTAAGTTTGGCTACTTTTAATCCTTATTTAACTCAGAATTCATTTTTATGATGACTTAAATATTGAATTAAATAATAATCAGAAAAAAGAAACATTAACCCGGGGTGGAAATTTTGTTTGTTAAGGATATTTCATCTTACTGAAAAATTGAGACTGGGTCATGCAAAGCTCTAGGACTTGTTGCATTAAAAAATCATAACTCACTATGACCGTATTGGAGAGGAGATTATAAGGTGAAAAGAAAGGGCAGTAGGTGAGGTGAGTCTGCCTTGAATGCCCCAGCAGAAGCAGCAAGTAGCTGTGTGTCTCCTGAGAGGTGCTGTTTCTTCCGGACCTCTGTGCATACCTGTGTGTAGGGTAGGAATGTGGATGTGGATGTTCCTTTCACAGTTGTGTCAGTCTCCACAAAGCCCCACTCCGAAGGGGCCAGAACCGGGGAAGGAACCAAATCCTTAGTTTCCATGCTGTCTCCCTTCTTTCTTCTCTGGTTTAAACTAAGTGGTTTTTGATTGCACATTTCCCCTCTCAGCATGCATATTATATACCTGTCCCTTTAAAGATAGTCAATGAACCAAGGCATGGTGGTGCACACCTTTAATCCCAGCACTCAGAAGGCAGAGGCAGGCAGATCTCTGTGAGTTCAAGGCCAGCCTGGTCTACAGAGCGAGCTCCAGTCCAGCTGAGACTAAAAGGGAGACCTGGTCTCAAAAATACAACAAAAAAAAAAAATTGTCATCGAGTGTGCATTTTCAATTACAGCAAGTTAAATCCACTTTTTTTTGTTTGTTTGTTTGTTTGTTTTTGTTAGAACAGGTCACATTGATTTATTTACCTGTTGTCTCCTGGTTGCTTTCAACCTATAACATCAGAATTGAGCAATAACACAAACTATTAGGCTACAAGTCTACAATATTTAATGTTTTACCCTTTAAGNACATCACAACAAAGAAAGATCCAATCACCCAGGAATACTTCAAAAGCCTATACTCCACCAAATTTGAAAACCTAAGAGAAATGGATGAATATCTGAAATCCTGGGAACCGCCAAGCTTAACCAAGAAGAGACTGACAGTTTAAACAGGCCCATAATATTTGAGGAGATTGAAGATGTAATAAAAAAGCTCCCAACTAAAAAAAGCCATGGTCCAGATGGTTTCACAGCAGAATTCTATGAAACTTTTAAAGAGGTCCTACAACCATTGCTACTCAAACTGTTCAGAAGGATACAAACCGAAGGTATTCTCCCAAACTCCTTCTATGAAGCCAGCATCATTCTAATAACAAAACCAGGCAAAGATACAAGCAAAAACCAAAGCTATAGACCTATCTGACTAATGAACATAGCTCCAAAAATTCTCAACAAAATACTTGCAAATCACATAAAGTCTCACATCAAAAAGATCATTCATCATGATCAAGTTGGATTCATACCAGTGATGCAGAGAGGTGCAGAAAAAGCCTTTGACAAGATCCAGCACCCCTTCATGTTTAAAGTCCAAGAGGGAATAGGATGGAAAGGAACATTCCTGAACATAACCAAAGCCATATATAGCAAACCCACAGCCAACGTCATCCTAAACGGAGAAAAATTGGAACTATTTCCCTTAAAGGCTGCCCCTTATCACCACTCCTCTTCTACATAGTGCTTGAAACACTTGCTGGGGCAATAAGACAAGAGAAGGAAATTAAAGGAATACTAATCAGAAAAGAAGAAATTAAACTATCCCTTTTTGCAGATGATAGTTTACCTAAAGGATGCTAAAAACTCCACCAGAAAACTTCAGAAAATGAAAAATGATTAAGATTTTTAGTAAAGTTGAGGTCTACAAAATTAACCTAGAAAATTCAGTGGATGTTCTTTACACCAACAAGAAACAAATGGAGAAAGAATATAAGAAGAACTTTCCACTCACAATAGCTTCAAAAATAGTTAGATACCTGGGAACAAACTCATCCAAAGATACCAAAGACCTCTACAACAAAAATTTTCAACCCCCAAAGGAGATTGAAAATGACGTCAAAAGATGGAAAGACCTCCCATGCTCATGGATTGGGAAAATTAATATAGTAAAAATGTCCATTTTACCCAAACTTATATAAGCAATCCCAATCAAAATCCCTATAGCTTCTTGACAGACTTGGAAAGAAAATCCTGAAATTCATATGGAAAAACAAAAGACCCCAAATAGCTAAAGCAACCCTGAATGAAAAATGCAATGCAGGGGGTGATTGCCCTACCAGACTTCACGCTATATTACAGGGCCACAGTCATAAAGACAGCCTGGTTCTGGCACAAAAACAGACCTGTTGACCAATGGAACAAAACTGAAGATCCAAACTTGAGCTCATACAATTTCAGCCACCTCATATTTGAAAAGGGGCAAAAAAAACCTCAATGGAGGAAGGATAGCATCTCAGCAAATGGTGCTGGCAAAACTGGATCACCATTTGTAGAAGAACAAAATCAAACTCCTACCTCTCATCCTGTACAAAAATCAGCTCCAAGTGGATCAAAGATCTCAACATTAAACCAAAACCCTGAAGGTGATAGAAGAAAAAGTTGGCAACAACCCAGAAGACATAGGCATAGGAAAAGACTTTCTAAATCAGACAGCAGCTGCACAGGAAATAAGGTCAACAGTTGACAAATGGGACCTCAAACTCAAAAAGCTTCTGTACAGCAAAAGAAGGGAAGTGAAGAGAAAACCCACAGAGTGGGAGGAAATCTTCACCGTGATACATCTAACAGAGCATTAACATCCATTATAGACTATTCAAAAAAAACAAAGAAGAAAACAAATGACCTACTCAAAAGATGGAATAAAGAGCTGAACAGAGACTTCACCAGTGAGGAAGATGGCTGAGAAATGTCTTAAAAAGTGTTCAACATCATTAATAATTAAGGAAATGCAAATTAAAACCACTGACAGATATCATCTTATGCGGATATGACTGGCTAAGATCAAGAAAACAAAAGTCACCAAATGCTGGAGAGGTTGTGGGGAAAGGGAAACACTTATCCAATTCTGGTGGGAATGTAAACTTGTACAACAACCATTATGGAAAGAAAGCAGCGTGGAGAACCCCTAAAAGACTCAAAATGAGCTACCAGAAACATGCACATCTATGTTTACTGCAGCTCTCTTCACAACAGGGAAGAGCTGGAACCAACACAAATGCATCTCAGCAGATGAGTGAATGACGAAAATGTGGTACATCTACACAGTGGAGTACTATTCAGTGGTAAAGAAAGATGACATCATGAACTTTGCAGGTAAATGGATAGAACTCGAAGCCATTATGCTAAATGAACATAGTTCCAGAAAAACAAAGGGCGGATGGTTTCCCTCATTTGTGGATGCTAACACCAAATCCCAGTTGAAAGGCAAGCTGAACAACATTATTGTTATATTTCTTTTTATCTGAAAGCAACTGTGTTGTTATCATGTAAATCTCTTAATGGGCTCTAGAATCAACCTACAACTTATTTTCAGACTCTGTAGTTACTGTATATGGGTGGAAGGTATGTATTACTTTAGAGTAATATAAAATTAAAGGGGGGAAATGTGAATTCCCAAACATATTTTGGAACTAACAGTTTATTCTCAGAGGTCATAATTTTGATGTATATGTGATGATTAATATAGGCATTTGTTGGAGCAATACAAAGGGGAGGGAAAAACAACATAAAGACTGAATTAAAGAAGTGACTGATGCAGTTAAACTCTGCACCAAACAACAAGCCTCTGCAGGGAAAAACTTTGGAAAGACTGAGAGAAAAATACAAGACACATATGGCAGAAGGCATGAATAGGGGTGGGGTGAGGGCAGGGAGAGGGGAATGTGTCTAAATTGGACTGAAAGATAATGAATGAAATATACAATTCATCAATAAAAGATCCATGAGTTTTGACTGTATTTCTATCCACAACATCCATTCTTCTTCTGATGGTAACCAAAACAAGAATAATAGTTTTAAAAATGCTAACAAGGGGGTTGGAGAGGAGCTGAGCATCGAGGTTGCATGAAGCCGCCTCGAACAGCTCTTGCAGAGGAACTCGGGTTCGATGGCCACCAGCGCCACACATGGCGGCCGAGCACAGCCTCTGCTGAAACTCCAGTTCCAGGAGAACTCCACGGTTCCAGGTGATCCACCGAGCACCCTCTTTCTGTACCTCCGTCAGCATTGACCCCGAGCATTGCACAAAACCTATGATGCAGACAGTACCATTCTATACACATACAGCAAATAAATAAATAAAAGCTCACTAATACTAAAAAAAATGCTTAATCAGAAACCCACCAACTTTTAAGGCTTTTTTTTTTTTTTTTTTTTTGGTTTTTTTTGTGTTCTCTCAACATCTCTCCCTGAAGCCCCAGGCTGTCCTGGAACTCCACTCTGTAGACCCAGGCTGGCCTGTAAACTCAACCAAAAGATCTGCTTCTTCTGCCTCCTAGTGCTAGATTTAACAGGCGTGTGAGCCATCACTCCCAGGCAAATTTAAGCTTTTTTAAAGATGACAGACACAAATAGTAATTATATATTGTGGGTAGTTTGTAAAGTAAATAATAAATAAATAAAAATGTATGATAGTTAAAAAACAAAAATTTCTTTTAAACAAACTGAAATTCGGAACCATAATATGCAGTCGTTTTTTTCTCTACACATGTATTTATGTGATGGACAAAGTTATACTCATAGAACCCATCCAATTCTAAGTTGTCTACACTTTGGACTTTTTCAAGTTTTGTTCTGGGGTGGGGGGAAACGGTGATTTCGTGTTTAGACGTGGGTCTGGCCCTCAATCGCCACCTTCCTCCTTCCACCTCCCAGGTTGCTGCTTGACTACAGAATTGTCTACCACCACACCTGGATTATTAGTCTTTCTGTCTTTAATGAAATCATAGAGCTATGTAACCATCTTACAATCTTGTTTTAAAACACTGGACAGTCTCTCCATTTATTGAGAATTTTCTTTTACTGTCTCAGAGCAATGGCCCTAGCCGTTATCCTCATCTCACATGGTATCTTTTCTTATTTGGGCACTTGCTAAAACACTTTATTCCTTTCAAAGGCAATTGCTGAACAGGAGAATGACATGCATTTCTGGTTGCTTATATTGTGGTGTACTGGACTAGCTTTTAGTTTGTCGAACTTGACCACACACACCTGGGTTTAAGGTGACAGGAGTCTCAATCGGGGAAATTTGTTCTCCATTGCACTAGCTTGTGACCATGTCTACTGCCTCACTTTTATTGATTGTTGAGTGACTTTTTGGGAGAGCCCAGCCCACTGCGGGTTAGTGCCAAACATGGGCAGGTGGCTCCTAGGTTACAAGCAAAAGCAAGTAGCAGCATGGGCCAGAGGATAAAGCCATAAGCAGAAGTTCTCCATGGCCTGTGATTCAGCCTTTTTTTTGGGCTGGCCTCCAGGTTTCCTGCCCCGACTTCTCCTCGGCTCCTCCAGTGACAAACTGTTGATCAGGAGGAGTGTATATGCCAAATAATAAACCCTTTTGTCTCGCCAGGCATATTGGTCAGAGTGTTTTGTCACAAGCAATTGAAGCAAAACTAGAACAGAAAATTTTCTAGATGCATACACACCAAATGATTTTTGATATGATACAGTTGTGGTCTAACAATGATAAAATATTCATTTAACTCCACTAGAATGTCTTTGTTAGATTTTAAAATTTGTTATTTAGTTATTCGTATTGTGTAGAATGTATGGTCTGCATGTAGGTTTGTGCCCCCATGTCGTGCAATGCTGCAGAGGTCGGAGAGTGTGTGTGGGGATGGATTCCCACTGGAATCTAGGAATTTAAAGATGGGGTTCTCGCGCCACCCATGTGGGTGCTGGGATTGAAACCCGATCCCTCATGCAAGTAGTCGGTTGGCCTTCTTGACTGCTAGGGCCATCTTCTCCAGTCCCATCTTTGTAGATTTTTATAACATCTGTGATTCAGAAAATAAAAATCATGTTTTTTAGTTTGCTATCTCATGACCTTTAATGTACTTTTCTTGCTAATTACTTAGGTAGAATCAGTAAAATAAAATACTGAATGACTGTGGCCAAGGTGCAGATCCTTTCCTTATTTCCCAAAGTTTGAGTAAAAAATTGTTCCATATTTCATTGTATTACATATTGGTTACATAAGCTACATCCCATAAAAATTTTATATGCTGTTATTTTAGTTGTCAATCAAAAGTATTTTTTTAATAATTTACTTATTTTTTGTTGTTTTTTTTTTGCTCTTTTCAGACAGGTCTCCTGGCGCTCTTACGCACAGCTTATCTAGGCCATCTCTCCGAGCCCCTCTAATCACAAAGATTTTAAAAATTTCCTTTTTGTAATCCTATATGACCAGTGGCCTTTGTACAAGATTATATTATTTTAATTTTCAAAATACTCTAAATTATTTTCATAGTTTCATGTTCGTGTTGGTTTCCAAAACAATTATTTTTGAACAAAGATTACTCTTTGAATACTTTGTGTTTTATAATATATGGAGGTTTTTAGTGAAAATCAGCAAGTTTTCCTTAAAGGGTAAAACATTAAATATTGTAGACTTGTAGCCTAATAGTTTGTGTTATTGCTCAATTCTGATGTTATAGGTTGAAAGCAACCAGGAGACAACAGGTAAATAAATCAATGTGACCTGTTCTAACAAAAAAAAAAAACAAAAAAAAAAAAAAAAAAAAAAAATGAAATAAACTTCTAAAAAAAAAAAAAAAAAAAAAAAAAAAAGCACACCATAAATTTTTTTTTTTGTATTTTTGAGACCGGGTTCTCGCCTTTTAGTTCTCAGCTGGACTGGAGCTCGCTCTGTGACCAGGCTGGCTTTGAACCACAGAGATCTGCCTGCCTCTGCCTTTCTGACCGTGCTGGAGGATTTTGATAAGGTGTGCACCACCATGCCTTGGTTCATTTGACTATCTTTAAAGGGACAGGTATATAATATGCATGCTGAGAGGGGAAATGTGCAATCAAAAACCACTTAGTTTAAACCAGAGAAGAAAGAAGGGAGACAGCATGGAAACTAAGGATTTGGTTCCTTCCCCGGTTCTGGCCCCTTCGGAGTGGGGCTTTGTGGAGACTGACACAACTGTGAAAGGAACATCCACATCCACATTCCTACCCTACACACAGGTATGCACAGAGGTCCGGAAGAAACAGCACCTCTCAGGAGACACACAGCTACTTGCTGCTTCTGCTGGGGCATTCAAGGCAGACTCACCTCACCTACTGCCCTTTCTTTTCACCTTATAATCTCCTCTCCAATACGGTCATAGTGAGTTATGATTTTTTAATGCAACAAGTCCTAGAGCTTTGCATGACCCAGTCTCAATTTTTCAGTAAGATGAAATATCCTTAACAAACAAAATTTCCACCCCGGGTTAATGTTTCTTTTTTCTGATTATTATTTAATTCAATATTTAAGTCATCATAAAAATGAATTCTGAGTTAAATAAGGATTAAAAGTAGCCAAACTTAAGCTTTAAATTTGTGTGACATATTAGTCACTTACTAATTGCAAAATGAGGTAGTTTTTCATAATCCATGCCTAAATCAATTGCAATAAAAGTTCCTGTGCCTACCCTAAATAATACTGTCATTGCTCAGCTTTATTCATGCTGAACATCAGAGTTCTTTTAGTCAACAATGGTCATGCCCCCATCTCTGCACTCAACTGTCCTTTGTGCCTGCTAGGCCAGTACTGGGTCACTGAACTACATCCTCAGCTACTCTGGGTCACTTCTGACAGGTACCCAAACTCCCCTACCTAACAGATGGCCTGAGAAAATAGCTAGCGTTCAGATACTCCACACATTATTCCCATAAGAACAGACAAGCTGATAGACTGATGAGGGGAAGGTTAGTAAAAGAGGATGTTTGAAATAAAGTGGAATCAGACTAGATAAGATTCCTACCTCATAGCTATGACCTGAAGCCTACGCTGTCATGGCTTCAGACAGAACTTTTTTTCTAGAGAATGAATACTTCCTGAGCTCACCTCCCAAATATACAACTACCCTACTCATACACAGAGACATACATTGTTCTGCTTCTGGGAAAACCCACAGAGATATACCAACAACTCACATAGTTTCCATGGGTAAAACATTTGTTTGTGAATAACGGCAATAAATTGACTAAAATAATAGATTCCTAGAAATGCAGATAGAGATGGTCCCCAAACAACAAGAGGTCTACTTACAAATTCTCACCTTTACAGGAGTGTAAGAACAACACACATTCCATCAGAAGCATACTTGGAATCCTGAATTTCCGTTTATTCCTCTGTCTAGTAATACAGGGTATGATATTCTTTTTTGATCCTCTAACCCAGGCACAATTACAGGAAATAACCAGAGTTCTTTAGTATACTGTGTTGCTAAGCTTTTCCTTTCCAGTGGGAAAGTTAGTTGTATTCAATGCACTTCAACTAGCATACTATTTTCTTCTTTTTTTTTTTAAATTAAAATGCTCTTTTTGTTTTTTTTAATTAAAAATTTTTATAAATTAATTACTTTTTGTGCTTATTTACTTGATGTTTTGTGTATTTTCAGACATCATTTTTCAACTCAAAGTTCAAGAATATTCCCCTTCTCTTCCCCCTCACCCCAGATCATGCATTTCTGTGCATAAGATACTGTCCTGCATCTTTTCTTTCTGTCTTTTTATACTTAGGGAATCACATTTTCCTTCCATTAATTTGTATATTACACTAAAATATGTATAGATAAATAGGATTACATACTCTCCACCCATATTCAGACACTGTGTTCATGAAGATAAGTGGGGGTGGATTCTAGAGCCAATCGAGAGATTCACATTATAAAAATCACAGTTGCTTTTCTGATAATTTGTATATATTAGTATATATATATATATATATATATATAATATATTGATATATATAAAATATTGTTCAGCTTGGCTTTCATCTGGGGAATTTGGTTTTAGCATCCACATTTTCTGGTCTGTGTTACTTCCACTCAGCCTGATATCTTCTACCTCCATCCACTAACCTGCAAATAACAGCTGAAGAATAGTCCATCATATAAATCTACTGTGATCTTATTATCTATTTATTAGTTCATAGACATCTAGGTTATTGCTATTTTCTGGCTCTTGTGAATAGAGCAGCAATAAAAATGGATGTGCACATATCTTTGCTATAGGATGAGTCTCGTTGGGTACAGTGCCTAGGTAGTGTCAAGCATGACTGGGTCAGAGTGTAGGCTCATTCCTATAGTCTGTGAGGGTTCTCCACACTGTGTTTCATAGTTGGTTTTACAAGCTTACATTCCCACAGCAGTGGATGAGTTTCCCCTCTTCACCACAACCCCTCCAGCATCTGGTGTTCTTTGTTTTCTTTTCTTAGCTAGTCGTTATTGATAAGTTGGAAGCTATTGAATATCATCAAAATGGTTTTTAATTGCATTTCCTTAATTACTAATGACGTTGAACACTTTTTAAGATGTTCATCTTTTGCAGGACAGTTATGGGCCTCATGTAGGGAATACATGATCTGGATGCGGGTGGGGGGGGGGGAAGGAGAAAGGGGAAAGAGAAGGGAAAAGAAAGAAAAGAAAAAAAAAAAAAAAAAAAAAAAAAAAAAAAAAAAAAAAAAAAAAGGAATTTTAAAAAAAAAAAAAAAAAAAAAAAAAAAAAAAAAAAAAAAAAAAAAAAGACTGTTTCATCTTTAATTCCTCACTGGTGAAGTTCCTGTTCCAGCTCTTTACTCCATCTTCTGAGTAGGTCACTATTGTCTCTATTTCTCCTTTTTGGAAGTTAGTTTATATATTTCTTGACTCTTAATGCGTTCAGTTTGATATTACTTGGTAAAGATCTCCTCCCACTCTGTGGTTTTCTCTTCAACCTCCTTGATTGTTTCTTTAACAGAAGCTTTTGAGTTCTTTGATTGGAGGGTGGTCACATTCAAAAATTGGCGGCATTTTGATTTTCTGTTTATTTTTTTCTTTATTCTTTGTTTCCAATATGCATCACTCCCAACGACTTTTGTGCCCAAAGCTCAGGGGCCATGCACAAGAAAATACTTACCAACTAGGTAATTTAGCGCACCAGCATCCACAGTTGAGGGATACCATTCATTGTTCTTTTTTTCTGGACTATGTTACCATTCACTCAGCTCATATGTCCCTCTCAGCTCCAGCCATTTTCCTGAAAAGCTCATGGTGTCGACTTATTCTTTACTGCTGCATAGAAACTCCATTGTGTAGATGTACACAATTTTTCTCTATCCACTCATCGGTCGAGGGGCATTTGGATTGGTTACAGCTCCTTGAAGGGAGCTTAAATAAACATGGCCATGCATTGTATCTCTGCGGTGGGGTTGAGTCTTGAGGTTACATGCCTAGGAGTGTGTGGCTGGGTGGGTTGGCAAGTTCATTTCAAGTCTTCAAGGGTTCTCCACACTGCTTCCATATAGTGGTGCACAAGTTTACATTCCCACAGCAGAAAGCTGTTGAATTTTATTGATGGTCCCATTTCTAATACTCCGTTAACCCTAATTCCTGTGTGGGCTGCTTTTTCTGATTTAGAAAGTCTTCCTTATGCCGATGTCTTAATAGGTTGTTAAAACATTCTCTGTTGAAGGCTCATTGACAGGGTCATCGTGCCAACTTTTTCTTTTATCACCTTCGGGATTTCAGGCTTCATGCTGAGATCTTTGATACACTTGGAGGTTGGTTTTAATACAGGGTAGAGTGATGGGGTGTTCATTTGTGTGTCTTCTTATAGAACAATCTGATCCACACTTACCACCATTAAGACGCAATTGGACTGATAAGTGTATGATATGTGTCATACTCCTCTTGTCCCGAATGTTGGAGTGGGTTCTTTCTCGACAGCCCTAGTGTAATGGATACCAATATGAAAGGTTAGACCATAATATGATTGGGAGTAGACGCAATCCGAAGTTTGGGTCTTCAATTTTTGTCCATTGTTCAAACTGTCATATAGCTTTCATTAAGGCTTGCTCTCTCTCACTGCTGCACAGTATTTCCATGCAANAGGACATCATGCTGAGTGAAGTAACACAGTCCCAGAAAAACAAACGACGAATGGTATCCCTCATCTGTGGATGCTAGTGCCAATTACCCAGTTGTAAGTATTTCTTGTGTAGGGCCCCCTGAGCTTTTGTACAAAGCAGTTGGGCGTAATGCATTTTGGAAACAACAACAACAGAAAAGACTGCGTCAAAGAACTGACTGAAACAGTGAACTTCTGCTCAAAACAGTCAACTTCCCCATGGAAAATATTGAGAAAGACTAAGAGATGAAAAGCTCCAGTCCAGCTGGGACTAAAAGGGAGACCCGGTCTCAAAAATAAAAAAAAAAAAAAAAAATTGTCATCGAGTGTGCATTTTCAATTACAGCAAGTTAAATCCACTTTTATGTGTAGTGTAAGCATCTACTGAATACCATTATTCTTCCTTCTATTTCTTTCCACACTGTTCAAATTTGTTTCATTTATTCATATGTAATCATCAAAGTACCCTTTCTACTAATATTCTGAATAAAATTCCCTATGATAGGTCAATTAAAAAAAGAAAAATAAAATACCTTAGTTAACCTTTATTTATTCCTTTTCAAAAGGGTTTCCTGTCTTTTGGTAAATTTAAGATTTTTGACCTATATCATTTCCTTCTTTCTGAATAGTTTCTTGGAACATTTCTTGTAAGGCAGGTCTATTAGTGAAAAATATCCTTCAATTTTGTTTCCCTGAGAAGATATTTTCTCTTTACTTTTGAAACATGATTTTCCCAGATACAGAATTCAAGATTGGTAGTTAAATTCTTTCAAAAGTGCTAATAGTTCCACAGTGTCCAATGTAATTCTGATTCTTATTTTCCTCTATACTTCATGTGAATTTCCTTTCTTCTGGCCTTTTTCAGCACATCCTTCTCATATTTGGTTTTTATAGTTTGAATATAATAGCCATAGGTCTGAGTCTTTTAACTTTTATCCTGCCAGTGTTCTGTGAAATTTCTAGACTTGGGGTTTGGTGTCTATGATTAATTCAGGATAAAGACCTCAATAATTATGGTTGTTTCAAATATTTTTTTGTCCCTCTACTGTATGCTGTCTAGGAATCTTGGATGAGTTTGTTTCTTAGCCAATTAAAGAATTCAAAAGCTAGAAAAACTCAGAGCAGTAGAGAGCAACAGACTTTTATTGAAAGCTAAAGATTTACACATTCACAAAGAAAGAAAAGCTTTCCACAAATGGAGAGGGGACTTGTAGTCTGAAAAATACCGAAAGCCCACAGTAGGCCTTGGGCTTTTCATATAATTAAGCTGCTGTAGGGCAAGTCCCCTTTCCATAATTTTGGATTGGTCAACTTACAAAAGGAGATAGCCTAGAGGTCACAGCTGAGATGCCCAGATCTGTCCTTGGTTTCATCTAAACTGGTCTGAACCAGTCATCTGGAAAGGGAGCCCTGTTGACAGGAGAAAACACTTACCAAGGCTTTGTCTCAGACTAAGGGGAAGCAGGAAGTGTGCCATCTTTATCATTCGTTTCTATCCTGTTTGGTTAGTAGGGATTTAGTTTTTTTCACCACCTCCCTTTCTTCTCCTAGTAGCTTCATTGTGTCCTAACACCTCTGTCACTGCTCCATCCTTCCTGTGCATTGTGTCCTATATTCTTGCTTCCCTTTTCTCATCTGCTTTTCTGCTTTGGAAGTGTCTGCTGATATTTCCTTGAGCTCAATCATTAGTGTCTCACTCATGTTCTTCTGATAACAAACCCTTCAGTGTTCATTGCTAGAATTTCCTTTAATTCTTCTGCTGACATTTTTAGGCATCTGTTCTTACATGGTTCTTTGCCCATAAGACCTTTAGTGTATTAGTCATGCTTGTTTAAAATCGTGTCTGGTTCTGATGCTTATTCTTTCTCTACAGATTATGCTGTAGCTCTTAGTAAGCCTTATAATTTTGCTGTTGGAATACAGATATGGTGTGTTTGTGAAAGGAGCTGGGATTTTCAGTGTGAGATTTATGCTTACTTCCCTAGGAGTTACTGTGCTTTTACTCATAGCTTTAGCTTCAGTGTCAGAGGTTAATATTTTCTCTGCTAAAAAAATATTCTCTGCTGTCCTTGATCTCCCCTTTCTGGACATTTTTACAAAGTTCTTCTGGAGTAAGATCTGGGAAGCTCAATCCTCTCAGGTGTATAATCTGTTATTTTATGGGATCTATACTTAAATAGTAATGTGACATCACAGAGAATGTCTCCACCTTTATTAGTTCCTGGTCTGCCTTGAACACTTGTCAGCTGTTCCTTTTGCCCTTACATGAAGCAGTAAGGCTAAGACAGTGTATATGGGTGGTTTTCTTAGTCTAAGTTGGCTAGGCTCAGGTAAACCCAAGGGAGTTACACATGTCCAAACAGGTTCTTGGAGGGTGCACAAATTTAAGGGCTGAAAGCTCAGAGCATGTCTCATGGTGGACCTTTGCCTACACACCTATTAGAAGCAATTTTTCTCTGATCTTTACCTTTAAAACCTGATGTGGCTCCTAGAAGTAAAACCCAAGAAAGTAGGGACAATCCCATGGGCTGTACTCCCTGGGCATTTTACATCTTCATTTGCATGTACTAATAAAAGTTTCCATTCTGTTTTGCTTCCATCTTTGCCTGGCTTTGGTATTAGAGTGATGCTGGCTTCATAGAAGGAGTTTGGGAGAATTCCATCTGTATCTTTCTAAAGAGTTTGAGTAGGATTGGTTGTAGGACCTCTTTAAATGTTTTATAGAACTCTGCCTTGAAACCATCTGGACCAGGGCTTTTTTAGTTGGGAGGTTTTTAATTACATCTTGAATTGCCTCAAATATTATGGGTCTGTTTAAACTGTCAATCTCTTCTTGGTTAAGCTTTTTGGTTCCCAGGATTTCAGATATTCATCCATTTCTCTTAGGTTTTGAAATTTAGTGGAGTATAGATTTTTTGAAGTATTCCCATATGATTGTCTGGATCTTTTCTTTCTCTGTTGTGATGTTTCCCTTTTCATCAGGAATACTATTGATTTGGAGTTGCTCTCTCTTTTATTTATTTATTTTTTTGTTAACTGGGTTAGAGGTCTGTCTATTTTGTTTATTTTTTCAAAGAACCCACTTTCGGATTCATTGATTTTATGTATTGTTTTCTTTGTTTCTATTTCATTTATTTCTGCTCTGATTTTTGTTATGTCTTCCTGTCTGTTGGGTTTAGGGTTCATTTGTTGTTGGCTCAACTGTTTTTAGTGGCAGTGTTAGATCATCTATTTGTTCCCTTTCTGTTTTTTTATTTTTTTTTATTTTTTTTTTTGATGTGGGCACTTAGGGCTATAAATTTCCCTCTCAAGACTGCTTTAAAATATCCCACAGGTTTTTGTTGTGTTGTATTGTCTTTTTCATTCAGTTCCATGAATACTTTTATTTCACTCTTTATTTCTTCTCTGATCCATTCATTGTTCAGGATTGTGTTGTTTAGTCTCCATGTGTTCTTGTAGCTAGTTGGACTTATTCTGGTGTTCATATTGAGATTTATTGCACTGTGGTCTGATAGGATGTATGGAATAATTTCTATCCTTTTGTATTTATTGAGGTTCCTTTTGTGCCCCAGTATGTGGTCGATTTTGGAGAACATTAGTTGTGGTGCTGAGTAGAAANCAAAGGAAACAAACCTAGGACCATTTAAATATCTCCCAACCTGGGTAATATGGCTAAAAAAATAAAAATAAAAAATCCACACCACAGCACTCTTCTTTCCAACTGAACCAAAGCATAGGCCTTGTTCTTCCTTCCACCCACAACCCTGGATAATACAAAAACAACAATAGAAAAAAACACCATACATAAATAAACAAATATATAACTAACACAAGACATTTTAATTTATTCTTTTTTATTTATTATTTTCATTTAGTATTCTTCAATAAAAAAGAAAATAACAACCTAACAATAAAGAAACAGGAAAAATAAAGAAATAAGTAAATAAAAATTAAACAGAAAATGAAGGAAAGAATAAATGAATAAATAATAATTTTTAATTTAATTTTATTTATTTTTGTATGTGTATGAGTGTACTGTCTGCATGTAGGTTTGTGCACCCATGTGGTGAAAGCTGCAGAGGTCAGAAGAGGGTCTCAGACTCCCCTGGAACTGGAGTTCTCCTGGAATTGGAGTCACAGACGGTTCTCAGCCACCATGTGGGTGCTGGGGATCAAACCCGGGTCCTCTGCAAGAGCATTTGGTGCTCTTAACCACCAGGCCATCTCTCCAGCCCCCCAGTTTCCTAATCCATTCTCCCAGTCTATGCCTTTTGATTGGGGAGTTTAGACCATTAATATTTAAGGTTATTATTGAGAGATGTGTGTTGTTTCCTTTTACCTTATTTTTTGTTTGCATTCTTGGTCTAGGTTTGTATTTACTCTGTTATGCTTTTGTTGCTTTCTCTCTTTAATCACTTAGAGATAGTTGCTTTTTTTCCTTTGTTCTTTGGATTGCTTCAAGGATTTTCTGAAGTGTTGGTTTCTTAGACATGTATTCTTTCATCTTGTTCATGTCATGGAATATTCTTCCTCCTTCAACTATGATTGACATTTTTGCTGCATATAGTAGTCTGGGTTGGTATCTAAAGTTGTTTAGAACTAGAAATACTTTGGTCCACATTCTTCTAGCTTCATAGTTTGCACTGAGAAGTCAGGTCTGATTCTGATGGGTTTCCCCTTATATGTAACTTGTTGTTTTTCTCTTTCGGCTTTCAGTATTTTATCTTTGTTTTGAGCATCTAGTGTTTTAACAATTATATGGCATGGGGAATTTCTTTTCTGGCCTTGTCTGGCATTCTGTTTGCTTCCTGTATTTGTATGGGTTTATTGTTTTTCAGTTTGGGGAAATTTTCTTCTATTATCCTGTTGAACATCTGGTCAATAGCGTCTTGGGATTCTTCTCCTTCCTCTATCCCTACCATGTGGAGGTTTGGTTGGTTTATTTTTTTTTTTTTCTTTATTGTGTCCCACATTTCCTAGTTGTTCCACTCTTGTGGTTTTTAAAATTTTTCATAATCTTTACTAGAGCATTCTATTTGGTCCATATTATCCTGTGGGTCTATAGACCCATCTCATTAATGAACATAGATGCAAAAATTCTCAACAAAATACTTGCAAATCAGATACCCACATCAAAAAGATCATCCATCATGATCGATTTGGATTCATACCAGGGATGCGGGGATGGTTCTATATAGGTAAATCAATAAATATCATAAAACACATAAATGGACTGAAAAACAAAAACCATACAATCTTCTCAATTGATGCACAAAAAGCCTTTGACAAGATCCAGCATCCCTTCATGTTTAAAGTCGTAGAGGGAATAGGACGGAAAGGAACATTCCTGAACATTATCAAAGCCATACATAGCAAACCCACTGCCAACATCATCCTAAAATTGAGAAAAATTGGAACCATTTCCCTTAAAGGCAGGAACCTGGCAAGGCTGCCCCCTATGGCCACTCCTCTTCAGCAAAGTGCTTGAAACACTTGCTAGGGCAATAAGACAAGAGAAGGAAATTAAAGAGTACTAATCAGAAAAGAAGAGATTAAACTATCCCTTTTTGCAGATGATAGTTTACCTAAGGGATACTAAAAACTCCACCAAAAACTCCTAGAAATGATTAACAGTTTTAGTAAAGTGTTGGGCTACAAAATTAACCTAGAAAAATCAGTACCATTTCTTTACACCAAAAATAAGCAAATGGAGAAGGAATATAAGAAGACCTTCTCACTGATAATAGCCTCAAAAATAGTAAGATACCTGGTAACAAAGATACCAAAGACCTCTACAACAAAATTTTTACACCCTCGAAGAAGAATATTGAAAATGACATCAAAAGATGGAAAGACCTCCCATGCTCATGGATTGGGAAAATTAATATAGTAAAATGTCCATTTCACCCAAACTGATTTACAGATTCAATGCAATCCCAATCAAAATCCCTATGAGCTTCTTCACAGACTTGGGAAAAAAATCCTTAAATTCATATGGAAAAGCAAAAGACCCCAAATAGCTAAAGCAACCCACAGTGAAAAATGCAATACAGGGGGCATTTCCCTACCAGATTTCAAACTATATTACAGGGCCATAGTCATAAAGACAGCCTGGTACTGGCACAAAAACAGACCAGTTTACCAATGGAACAAAATTGAAGATCCAAACTTGAGCTCATACAATTTCAGCCACCTCATATTTGACAAAGGGGCAAAAAACGCTCAATGGAGGAAGGATAGCCTCTTCAGCAAATGGTGCTGCTGAAATTGGATTATCATCTATAGAAGAACAAAATTAAACCCTTACCTCTTAGCCTGTACAAAAATCAACTCCAAGTGGATCAAAGATCTCAAGGTGAATCCTGAAACCCTGAAGGTGATAGAAGAAAAAGTTGGCAACAACCTACAAGACATAGGCATAGGAAAAGACTTTCTAAATCAGACAGCAGCCACACAGAAATTAAGATCAACAGTCAACAAATGGGACCTCATAAAACTCAATAGCTTCTGTACACCAAAAGAAACAGTCAAGGAGGTGAAGAGAAAACCCACAGAGTGGGAAGAAGTCTTTGCCAGTGACACATCTGACAGAGCATTAACATCAAGAATATATAAACTACTCAAAAAACAAAGAATTAAAAGACAAATGAGCTACTCAAAAGATGGAGTAAAGAGATAAACGGTCTTCACCAGTGAGGAATTAAAGATGGCTGAGAAACATCTTAAAAAGTGGTCAACATCATTAATAATTAAGGAAATGCAAATTAACACCATTCTCAGATATTATCTCACTCCATTACAGCTAGCTAAGATCAAGAAAACAAAAACAGATGCTGGAGGGGTTGTGGGGAAAGGGGAACATTCATCCTCTGCTCGTGGGAATGTAAACTTATACAACCACTATGGAAACCAGTGTGGAGAACCCTTACAAGACTCAGAATGAGCCTACCACCTGACCCAGTCATACCACTCCTGGGTATATACCCCAAAAATTCATCCTATGGCAAAGATACATGCACAAAACATCAAGAAGAAATGAAAAATAAGGAAAAACAAGTTTCCATTCTAAAGGTTCTGCCCCATTGTGTCATGACACTCCAGCCCCATTTTTAAAACAATGGCTTATTCTTTGGCTTCAATTCTTTGAGGAGTCTAAGAGAAATTTTTGATCTTGAGTTCTTATTGTGACAAAGGGGTGAAAGCTTCTACGTTCCTTATGTACCAGTGCAGGAGCCACTGTTTTTTCTGACATTTTTCTTATGATTTGGGTACAACCTAAAATTTCTACTTTTCTTCTATGAACAGTAAGCCTGAGCAGATGTGAGAGACTGTAGAACAGGAGGGGGGATGTTTTTCAGGGTTCAGACTTCATGATGAGTCCATAGGAGGATTATAACTTTGAGCTTTGCTCTTATAGAAGCCTGCCCTCTTGTCTTTCTATGTTCCTCAAGAAAACTGAGAAGAGCTTCAAGTTCACAGTATAATTTATGTGATGTTTCCATATTTTCTGAGAATTGAGACTAGAATTGCATCATAAAACTTCATAGAGGTTTAGGCAACAACCAGCTGAATGAACTTTAACCCTCCATACTCCATATTACAACATGTATGTGCTTGTTACATTCCAAGTCATTGAAAACACAGCCTTCTATTTAACCTCATGGTCATGCTTCATTTTATTCAATGCATAATACGCCATATGGAGAACACATATATAGGGAAAAATAAGCCAGAGAATATACAGAGATGTCAATGAAAGCAGTTCTGTGTAGAGTACTGATGACTAATCATGAAATCAGTCTTCTGTGCAGATTACAAACAAGTCTAAAATTCCTACTATGGAACGCACTAGAATACTGATGAGCCACAGCTCACCATAGGTCTTTTACTGTAGCTGTTTTCAGCAGAAGACAAGCACAATTTGATTATACTTTAACAATGAATATTTGCTTTGACAGTGGTATGGGGAGAACAACAGAAGAAAATAGTATACACAAGGATACAGTGGAAGGCAATAGAGGATAATTATTACACTAGTGTGTATCAGAAGGCATAGAGTATCTTGATTCAGAGTATAAGCTAAGCACATAGTGGACACTGGGAGAAGCAGAGAGGAGACGGACCAAGTTGTTATCTACAGACCCAACGAGCACTGTTGGAGGAGTTGCTTTGGTGGTAAATATAGAGTTCTCTTTGGGTGAATATTAAGTTTGAGATATTTTAGAGTTTATCCACATGGGAATGTTGAATGTGGTTGGGTATACCTGTTGAATTCATTGCAAATGTTCAAATATACATTTAGAAGTTATCAGTATAGAATACTAAATTAAATCATGAAATAGATGAAATTAACTCAGGTCTGTGCATGGAGAAAAGAGTGGTCTGAAGGTGGCCTTGAGAGCCAAAGAGAAGCTGAGGAAACTCAACCAAGGAGATGGAGAAGATAGCCAAGGCAGTGCTGCTACAAGGTGCATCCTGGCAGCTCTGAGACCATTCCATAGCTTGGCTTTGTGATACTACTTACCCATCATCAATGTATAAAATCACCAGTGTCTGCTTTTCTCTCTATTTCTACAGGTCGTCCAGTCCATCAACACTGTGCATATCAAACAGCAGAGCTAGGCAGACCTTGGCACAGCCTACAGTGTCACACAATAGTTAATTAATTTATTCCTGGGCTTCCCTATAGGAGAGTGATTGCCTATTGAGTTGTTCCAAACAGTTCTGACTTGTGCTTGTTTCCTAGTCATCTATGCAGTTAGGATTTGTCCTATTAGTTAACATCCATTTGAAATGAAATATTTCTTAGCAGCTCAGTCAACTGTGCCAAGGAAACCAGGACACAGGGTTGCAAACTGAGAGTAAGAAGTAAATATAAACCCAAAAGAAAATCATGCTTAATAAGATCTGAGTGTAAGCCATAGAAGAATGATTATTGAAAGTAGTTCTGTAGGGCTGGGTATGGTGGAACCAGCCTTTAATCCCATCACTTGAGAGACAGAGGCACTCAGATCTCTGTGAGATTGAGGTCAACCTGATCTATCTACTGAGTTCCAGGCCAGCTTGGGCTACCGGGGCACTCTGTCTCAAAAAGAAAAAAAATGTTCTGTAATATTTATTACTTTTCAGTGAGTACTGACAACTAGAGAGTTCCATGCTTTATTTTCATAATGTCACAAGCAATGTAATGAATATGGTACATACATATTGGTTAAGCCAAACAACCTATATTGAGTATGTTGCTGGCTTTCTCAGGAAGTAACTGTAACTGAGGAAAGTGCAGCTGATTTTCCTTAATAGATTTTCTCTGTTTTTATTTCATCTTAATTTTAAACTGTTCAACAAAACACATATGAGCTAAATATTATGTGTATACTTAGTAGCATAGACTACAGGACGAGCATCTTTTAGCTGAAGGTTTAAAACCTGAAATTCTTAAAAATCCAGAACCTCTTAGCAATTGACATGCTCACATCATTTCAAATTACGGGTTACAATAAAGAAGCAGCTGCACTAAAATTACTATATTAAAATAATCTTCAGCATATATACATTTATATGTGTGGTTTATATAAAACATAAATAAATTCTGTGCCTAGACTTGGGTCTTGTCCCTAAGATTTCTTATTATAAATATGGAAATTTCCTAAAATCTGAAAAATATTAGAAATCCAAAACATTTCTGATTCCAAGCAATTAATAAAAGGGATGCCCAGCCCACATTTGTAAAGTTTAAGATGTAAAGTTTCAGGTTTCCATAGTCCCAGAAAAGACCAGGATACAGATTCAGGCACAGAGGGAGATTCTCAGAACACTGAGGTGTCACACAAGTCTAGGAATAGAGACTTGAGCTTGAGGACTTTATTAAGTAGGATGCTTCAGGGTATGTTCTCAAAAAAAACTATCTATTCTAAGGAAAAGTAAATGAGGATATTTTAATAGGAGTTTTAAAAAGTGACTTCAAACTTTAAAAAAGTTTCCTTTCTCTGGCTGTGATAAAACATTCTGACCAAAAGCAATTTAAGGGGGGAAAGGATTTATATCATCTTATAGGTCACAGTTCATCCTTGACGGAAGTCAGGGCAGGAACTCAAAAAGAAATTTGAAGCAGAAAACATGGAGGATGTTGCTTGCTGACTGGCTGTCATTGGCTTATACTCAGCCAGCTTTCTAATATGGCCCAGGCTCCCTAGGGAATGGTGCTACTCAAAGTGAGCTATGCTGTCTTATATTCATTAATAAGGCAGTTACCCATACATATGCACACAGGCCATCCAATCTGTGCAATCCTTCAATTGAGACTCCCTTCTCAGGTTATTTAGACTATGTCAAACTGACATTTAAACTAAGACAGAAGCCACTAATAGTAAATACAAGGGAAAAGTGATATTGTCATACACATACACAGATACAAAGAGACACAGACACAGATACACACACAGACATGAGTGCTCAAGAACTGGGATGGACTGAGTCAACTTTGTGAAATGAATAGTTTAATTTATATTTGGGATGAACATGAATACTAAGAGCTAATAAAGACTTGTAAGAGGCTCTGGTGTTTGGTCTCAGTAAATTATTCAGTAATGGTCTGTACTTTAGATCCTCAACACAGATTGAATTAAATATCACTATTAATATACAGAAGAGTACAGTGTAAACATGTCTGTTGACGATATAAGTAAAGACTTGGTGCTACTGATTTAGAGCCTTATGATATCACACAAACTCTGCACTAGAAGTTTGTTCCACATACCTAATCCTAAAATCTATGTAACATGCAGCCTGTTTTGTTGTTTTATTATTACATTCAGGTATTTCTCCTCGACTTTTAATTGTATGTAATATTTTGACTGAAGCATAATTGAAAAACAGTACAATTCCAAGATCTTAGATATTCAAGATGTGAAGAAGCTGTACTGTGAGCTCCTGATTGCAAGTACTGACAATGTAGGCACACTGCCTTCCCACCATGATAGACTGTACCCTCTGAACTGTGAACTAAAATAAGCCGTTGTTCTTTTGATGAAGCTGCTTATGCCAGGTAGTCCGTACTGTGATGCGGAAGGTGATGAATAAGGAAAATTGGTACTGAGGTTGAGGTCATTTTTGTCATAAGTCTGAACACGTGGTTAATTCTTAAACCACTGAAATTGTTTTTCAGTAGACATGTGGAAGAGTTAAGAACTGCAGACTAGAGAAGAGCTATAATGCTATAAGTAGAGACTAGTGGACCTTTCTTGTAGGAATAAGGAAAGCCAGAATGAAAATAGAATTGTAGACAGCAAAGACTAGGTTCACGAAGTTCAGAAGTTGAATAATGACTCTACTGTAAATTGAGCTAGAGGCAATGAATCAGTCTTTGTTCTATGTCCTGAAAAGTAGAATGAAGATGATTTGAAGTGCAATTGAATGATTTTGGGTGGAAGAAATCTCGAGACAAGGCACTAGCAAGGTTGTGTGGCATTGTTAGTGAGAACTTCATTCCTCCTTGGTTACAAAGAGAATTCTGAGCAAGAACTTGAGGAGAATGATTTGTAAAATATGCAACTTATAAGGTAAGGTATGTGAACATGTTTAAAGCTTCGAAAATGTGACAGTTGTCATTAAGGAAAATCCCCATACACTGAAGGAGGGGAATAAATAAATATGCTTTGAGGTTATCACCCCTCCATTCAAGATTTCATGCTGCAAAATTGCAAATCATTTGAAGGACTTTCATTTGAAAAGATTGCCAGTCTAGAAAGTCCTATCTCAAAAACTATTTTCCTAAGGAAATTTGTGCCCAGATTTAGCACAAGAACTCTGAGGGCTTTGCAAGCAAATGTTGATGGGCCCACAGATACATCTCAAGGTGGAAGAAGAACATGGCAATACCTAATAGTGGTTTTGTGAACATTAACTAAAAAATTTATGCTAAAAGGAAATTACAAACTAAAACAGAGAAGACAAAAGATCTCAAAGCTCTCTTGAGAAATGAATACTCTGGTTATGTAGTGGAAGATATGT
Source organism: Rhizomys pruinosus (assembly GCA_009823505.1). Taxonomy (NCBI): domain Eukaryota; kingdom Metazoa; phylum Chordata; class Mammalia; order Rodentia; family Spalacidae; genus Rhizomys; species Rhizomys pruinosus. The sequence goes on along the minus strand of VZQC01015255.1, from coordinate 180,309 downwards.
TTTGTATTTGCTTTAATAGACAAGGTGCCTACAATAAATTGTGTTCTTAACAAGTTAACTCCTGCTATCAAAATCTGCTTCACCAAGCATGTCTAAACACTTAACTGAAGGAAGTTTCCCCTTGATCTTAGAACATGTAAGCATCTGTGCAGCTAATCATGTAGAAAACCTACCAATGTTCCCCCAATTACAAAATGATGTGGGGATCCACTGGTGTGTTGTCAGCCTATCTAGAGATCTTAAGAAGAGCTAATCTCATCCATTCAGCAGTTGCCAGTTGCCAATAGATCCTAGGGTAGCATTGAGACCTGTTGTGTGTTTCACTCATTATATGCTGGGTTTTTGTCTGATCAAGTCATGGGTCTTGTGCAAAGGTCTCATGCATGCTGTCAGCATTGCTGCAAATTCATATGAACAAGTTTCCATTGGCCTGAAGGTTATCTGGGTACAAATGGTTGACCAGATAGGACTTAACATATATGACCAAATACATGAAATCTGGTCTAAATTTGATTAGAACTATTATATGAATACGTAAAACCTCAGTAGTAAAAATAAAACAAAGGAATGATGTAAGGAAGCATAAATTTGTAAGAACTGGGTTTGGGCCCAGAATATCAGAGTATTAGTTCATCTCAGCCCACTGACATAAATTTTTCCCTATAAATTTCTTGGGTGGCTTCTCCGAATGTGGAATGTGGTGTGTCCTGTAGCTCAGTTTTTCATAACACTGGCAATTTCACAGCCCAGGAATAGTTTCTCTTGTGTCTCATGTCCTGTGTTTATAGTTCTTTCCCTTTTATGCTCAGTTCAGGTTTTTAATCTGTTTTCTTGTCTAATAACTCCCTCCTCCATCATCCCCATGCTGATTTAAAGCTCACTTACAAAGTGGGCTTATTTCAATGACTGCATTTTTCAGTTCTAAAATTTTCATTTTCTTATACCATCTACTTTCTGAAACTGTATTCTCACATGAATGGAGCATGAGGAAGCACTACACGTTCAGGCATATCTAGCAGTGCTTTCAATCCTCTTCAAATACACTGACCACATACGTTCTCTCTGTTACTGTTGCAGAATGTAGTTCCCATTCCAGTTGTGGCTTCTCTATTTTTCAGTTACTTTTGTTTTCAGTATGAATGAAAATGTTAGATTCTATCCTTGACATTTTGAGTTTTGATACTGTAGTGTCTGTTTACATATTTTTTTCAACAATACATGTGCTACTTCATAAATACATATTCTGGCTGAAATTTATGGACTGCCTTTTGAATATTAATTTATTTTCAAAGCTTACCCAGACTTATGCTGACCTGCCCTACATTGTTCTACTGTGAGGCCATTTATAACCAGAGATTATCATATATTCTAGCTCATTTCTCAGAGCTTTTAAATGTTAATTTTGCTCAGTTCCATTTACGTACTATTTAGGGATATTCCTAGGAATACACACACACACACACACACACACACACACACACATACAAACACACACACACACACACGTATATTTCCAACTCTCTAGTCAGTTGCATCAAGTGAGAAAAATACTGATTGTTTGCTCTGTTCTTTGTGTATGGTAGGATGGCTGACTGGCCTCTGTCCCTCATCACTAGAGGCTTCAGCGGGGAGATACACCCTTCCTGCTCAAGTCATTAACTAAAATATATTCATGGTCACAAGAAAGAGACCCCAACTCCAATCAAATAATTCTTGGCAAGATAAACTTTTACTTCTAATAAGAAGAGGTGCTAGTCACACAGGAACAAAGAAACAAACACACCTTTCTAAAATGCTCTTCCCCTTTTGTCTCTGATATGAAAGAGAGCTTGATTATTCCTCATTGATCAAAGTTCAACTGCATAATCATCATAATCCAGTTAGCTAACTCAAAAGAGTAAGAATGTAGTTCAGCAAGAATTTTTTGCATTTGCACTTTTGGGGCTTTGGCACATGTAGCAGAGTCTAAATTCATAAAAGGAGAAAGGAGGTTCATGGGTGAGAACACAAGATCTACTAAGTTAAGGAAATAAAAGCTTTCCCACAGTGTATCTGTGAGACTCTGTTGCAAAACAGAGACAGGAAATGAGTGCTACAAGTTACAGTTGACATGTTAAGAAAAAAATAACTTCAAGGTAAATATTTGTCCTCTCTCCAGGGGACTGAAGACAAAGGCAGGCAGGTAGTTTCAAATTGTTTTTGATAGAAAAGATTTTATTTCTTACAGTATTGCATAGCTGGTGTCCTCTGAGGAGCTCTGCAGTCCATGTAGTTCTTGGTGGGGCATGTGGAAGTACAGTTGTTTTTCTCATGGTTCCCACAGAAGCTGGGCAGGTATTAGCACAGGTTTCCATCTACAGGCCCACCCTGCCTTATATTCTGAGTAGACTTTTCTTGTGTGCAGGCACTCATATATGCATCTGTATCATTTGCATTTTTAAGCTGCACATGGTTTGATTTCCCAGGATAAACAGATAAAAGGTATAATTGAAAACGCCACTGAGCTCACTGATTGTCTTCTGACAGTCCCTTATACACACTGTGAAGGGTTTTGAGTTGCAATCAGAAAGAGGAATAAGGTGGAATATACAGTGTTATCTTAATTTTGTTGCATGTGTATGTAGTGTGCATATTTGTTTGTGTGTATGTCTACATATGTGTGGACACAAATACGTGTGTACATGTGTATTCATGGGTTTGGAGGCCAGAGGTTGATGGCCAATTTCCTCATTGATTTTACTCCGTGTTATTTATTGAGACATGGTTTCTCACATGTACTGAGAGCTTTCTAATCAGCTTATTTACCTTGTCAGCTTGGTCTGGGGATCCCCCATCTCCATCCCCCAGTGCAGGGATTACAGGAAGAACACATGCCCTCCCAGTACTTACGTGTATGCTAGAAATCTGAAGTCTATTCCTTACACATGAACTACAGGTGCTTTACCTACCATGCCATCTCCCCAGTCTCCTGCCTGGATTTCAAATTAGAACGTACTAAAACGTGTTTCTTCTCCAGAAGATAAACATTTAGATTGTTTCTAGCCCCACACTTTTTGTGTTAAGAAAAAGCTTATTACTAAATTTGGAACTTAATTTTTGAGCATAAACTTTCCTTTCTTTTACATCAGTGCTGAGAATAAATAATGGATCACACACTCATACACACACACACACACACACACACATTCACTTAGTCTTTATAGTGAATTGAGAACGATCAGATAATACTGAATTGTATGTCTCTTTCCTTGAATTCTTTGTGAGTACAAGTAAGGATGAGAAGACACATTCCCAGTAATGTCTCAGAAAGGCCTCAGTACCACCCTTTATGTGCTCCTTGCAAAAGTAAGACCATGACGAAGATTAAGAGAAACAACATGGAGGTGAACTAGGGAGCTGCGATGATGTTCTGGACTGACACAGTGGGCTATGGTATCTTAGTCCTCCACAAGTGAAAGAGGAATGTAAGGAACATGGATGCACATTGGGTGAATAAGAATGTTTCTAATAGCCTCAGTGTGGCACACCAGTAGATACCACAGGAAGGAGAGCCAGTTAATGTGCACAGTTTGAAAATTTAGTTAAATAATTAAGATGTGAAAGGATATATCATCCTTAAGTAAGTAGTGGGCTCCATAAAAAGAAGGAAGCAGATGTCTAGAAAATTAAATATATGAATTCTAAACTTTCAAAAATTAAAATTCATTAAAAGATTCATACCAGAGATGCAGGTATGGTTCAACATATGAAAATCAATAAATATCATAAAACACATAAATGGACTAAAAGACAAAAACCACACAATCATCTCAATTGATGCAGAAAAAGTCTTTGACAAAATCCAGCATCACTTCATGCTTAAAGTCTTAGAGGGAATTGGATTAGAGGGATCATTCCTCAATGTAATCAAAGCCATATACAGGAAACCCACAACCAATATCATCCTAAATGGGGAAATGACAGAAGCATTCCACTTAAAGGTAGGAATTCGGCAAGGCTGCCCCCCTGTCTCCACTCCTCTTCAATATAGTGCTTGAAACACTTGCTAGGGCAATAAGGCAAGAAAAGGAAATTAACGGATTTCTAATTGGAAAAGAGGAAGCCAAGCTATCCCTTTTGGCTGATGATATGATTGTTTACCTAAGGGATGTTAAAAACTCCACCAGAAAACTCCTAGAAATGATTAATAGTTTCAGTAAAGTGGCAGAATACAAAATTAACCTAGAAAAATCAGTAGCCTTTCTTTACACCAACAATAAGCAAGTGAAGGAATACAAGGAGACTGTCCCACTCACAATAACCTCAAAAACAATAAAACGCCTAGGAACAAACCTAACCAAAGACACCAAAGATCTATACAAAAAAATTTAAACCCCTAATGAAGGAAATTGAAGAAGACATCAAAAGATGGAAAAACCTACCATGCTCATGGAGTGGGAAAATTAATATAGTAAAAATGTCCATTCTACAGATTTAATGCAATCCCAGTTACAATCTCCAAGAATTTCTTCACAGGCTTAGAAAAAAGTCCTTAATTTCATATGGAAAAACAAAAGACCCAGAATAGCCAAAGCAACCCTGAGCAAAAAGAGGGGGGATCGCTATACCAGACTTCGAACTATTCTACCGGGGTACAGTCATAAAAACAGCTTGGTACTGGCACAAAAACAGACCTGTTGACCAATGGAACAAAATTGAAGATCCAAACTTGAGCACATACAATTTCAGCCACCTCATATTTGACAAGGGGCCAAGAAGACACAATGGAGGAAAGACAGCATCTTCAGCAAGTGGTGTTGGCAAAATTGGATCACCACTTGTAGAGGAATGAAATTAAACCCCTACCTCTTGCCCTGTACAAAAGTCAACTCCAGATGGATCAAAGATCTCAACATGAAATCCAAAACTCTGAAGGGGATTGAAGAAAAAGTTGGCAGCAGCCTATAAGACATAGGCATAGGAAAACACTTCCTAAATCAGACAGCAGCTACATAAGAAATAAAGTGGACAATTGACAAATGGGACCTCATTAAACTCAAAAGCTTCTGTACATCAAAAGACACAATCAAGGAGGTAAAGAGAAAACCCACAGAGTAGGAGGAAACCTTCACTGAAGATACATCTAACAAAGCATTGATTTCCAGAGTATGTAAACTACTCAAAAAACAAAGAAGAATGAAAACAAATGACCCACTCAAAAGATGGAGCAAAGAGCTGAACAGAGTCTTCGCAAGTGAGAAAATAAAGATGGCTGAGAAACATCTTAAAAAGTGTTCAACATTGCTAATAATTAAGGAAATGCAAATTAAAACCACTTTAAGATATCAAAAAAAGAGATAACATCTCACTCCAATAAGACTGGCTAGCATCAAGAAAGCAAATGATACCAAGTGCTGGAGAGGTTGTGGGGAAAGGGGAACACTCATCCACTGCTTGTGGGAATGTAAACTCATACAGCCACTATGAAAATCAGTGTGGAGAATCCTTGGAAGACTCAAAATGAGCTTTCCACCTAACCCACTCATACCACTCCTGGGTATATACCCACAAGACTCGTCTTACCACAGAGATACATGCACAACCATGTTTATTGCAGCTTGATTCACAATAGCAAAGATCTGGAACCAACCCAAGTGCCCCTCAACTGATGAGTGGATGGAGAAAATGTGGTACATCTACACGATGGAGTTCTATGCAGTGGTAAAGAAAGATGACATCATGAACTTTGCAGGTAAATGGATGGAAATTGAAATTGCTATGCTAAGTGAAGTAACACAGTCTCAGAAAAAAAGACATATGGTGTCTCTCATTTGTGGATCTTTGTACCAAATCCTTATCTGTAAGTAAAGTGGGTAATTGAATAGTAAAGAGAATACTTTATTGACTGAAAATGCTACAGATATAGATTGAAGTTTGTCTCTATTTTCCTCAGTTCTAAGATTTATGAGAAAGAATAAAACATTTTATTGAAGTTTTGTGCATTTTATACAGCATCCTGTAATCAAATTTAGACCCATTTTTCCCTTCCATGTCCCCCACCCTACCAGAGTTCATGCATTCTGCCATACATGTCTTGCATCTTTTTCTTGGTATTTTTTAAAATTTTGCAATGCATGTGTTTATTGTTTAGAGCAGAAGTTTATTGTTTTAGTTCTTTGAGCCAGTATTTTGTTATTGTTGTTCCCTTTAATTTGTATTGCTCCAAAATATGTGTATATACACACAACACATATACCAAAATTATGACTTCTGAAAATAAACTATAGGTTAATTGCAAAACATGTTTAGGGATTCACGTTTTAACAGTAGAGATGTTTGCACATAAAAAGAAATATTACTTTACATTCCTAATTATAGAGCAAGCTGATGTATGTTTTAATGTACTTTCTTTTTATAGTAATATCAGGTATTATATTTTCTAAAAAAGAAAGAAAAAATAATTATTCAGTTTGCCTTACAAGTAAGGATTTGTGCTAGGATCCACATATAAGGGACACCAGATGTCATTTGTTTTTCTGGGACTGTGTTACTTCACTTAGCATAACAGCTTCTAGTTCCATCCATTTACCAGCAAATTTCATGATGTCCTCCTTCTTTACCACTGCATAGAATTCCATTGTGTAGATGTACCACACTTTATCCACTCATCAGTTGTGGGACACTTGGAATCCAAGTGCTGGTTCTTTGAAAATATAAACAAGATAGACAGACCTCTAGCCCAGTTGACCAAAAGAAAGAAAGAGCAACTCCAAATCAATAAAATTAAAGATGAAAATGGGAACATCACAAAAAATAATGAATAGATCCAGACAATCATATGGAAATACTTTAAAAATCTATACTCTACTAAATTTGAAAACCTAAGAGAAATAGATGAATATCTGAAATCATGGAAATCACAAAAGCTTAACCAAGAAGAGACTGACAGCTTAAACAGACACATAACATATGGGGAAATTGAAACAGTAATATAAAACCTCCTAGCTAAAAATAGCCCAGCCCAGATGGATTTACAGTAGAATTCTATAAGACATTTAAAGAAGACCTACAACCATTACTCAAATTACTGAAAAGAATAGAAACAGAGAGAAATCTCCAACATTCCTTCTATGAAGCCAGAATCACCTTAATACCAAAACCAGGCAAAGATACAACCAAAAAAGAAAACTATAGACTCATTTCATTAATGAACTTAGATGTACAATTCTAAATAAAATACTTGCAACCCCCATAAATGCACATATCAAAAATCATGACTCAGTCAGATTCATTCCATAGATGCAGGGCTGGTTCAACATATGTAAGTCAATAAATGTCATAAAGCACATAAACAGACTGAAAGACAAAAATCACATGGTCTCAATTGATGTGGAAAAGGCCCTCAACAAAATTCAACATGCCTTCATATTTAAAGTCTTAGATGGAATTGGACTGGAGAAAACATTCCTCAACATAATTAAAGCCATATACAACAAACCCAAAGCCAATATAATTCTAAATGGGGAAAATTAAAAGTAATCCCTTTAAAGTTAGAAACCCAGTAAGGCTGCCTCCTATCTTCACTCCTTTGCAATATAGTGCTTGAAATGCTCACTAGAGCAATAAGACAAGAAAAAGAAATTAAAGGAGTACTAATTGGAAAAGAGAAGGTCAAAATATCCTTTTTTTTTTTTTTTTGCAGAGGACATGATAGTTTACCTAGGGAACACCAAAAATTCTACCAGAAAATGCCTAGAAACAATGATCAGTTTCAGTAAAGTCGTGGGATACAAAATTAACCTAGAAAAAGTAGTAGCCTTTCTTTATACCAATAACAAGCAATTAGAGAAGGACTACAAGGAGACCTTCCCATTCACAATAGCCTCAGAAATAAAATAAAATAAAATAAAATATCTGGGAGCAGACAATGACACTAAAAATCTCTACAATGAAAATTTTAAATTTTTGAAGAAGGACATTCAAGAAGAATAAAACTCTTTCTTAAAAGTATATTAATATGTACATTAACTTGATATGCAATTTAGGAATGTAAAGTTATATTTCTTTTTACTTGATCATAAGATGCTGGGATAGAAGGGATGTATGGTGGGATAGAAGGGATGTATGGATGAAACTGATCAACAAATACCAAGTTGCAGTTACATTGACTATGATGTTTGGTGTATGATTTTACAGCAGGATGGATAGAGATCTAATGTTGCATGCATTTCAAAAGCCTCAAAGAAAGAACTTGTGGAAGTCTGCAAAGAAATTATACATGCTTAATAGTATAGATATGTTCAGCAGATTTAATTTTTAAACAATGTATTCATGCATGAAACATCATGTGAACCTATTAATATGTACAATTTTATATTTATGTGTCAGCCAAAATAAATTTAATTTAAAAAATAAAAAGAGACAAAGTATTAAAAGATATGTTATTGAAGATTCTTATCCCATGTGAGAAAATCTTAGATAAATTATTTTTCAATGGCAAATGAACAACATTAATGTGATCTGAAAACAACTGTGCTCTTATATTATAGAATCCCTTTAAAAATAAACAAATTAAAAAACTATTTTTCAGAGAAGAAATGCTCATTTCAGGTCATGGTGTCAAAGATTCTGGTCCTTGGTTTGTTGGCCCTTTTGTTTTTGGGCTTGTGGAGAGGCAGAGCATCATGCTTGGGAACACAGGGCAGAGTGATCTGCCAGCTCCTTAGTCACTGGAAATTAGAGATAGAAGTGGAGAGAGAAAGAGGAGAGACATGGAGAGAGAGACTGAAAGTCAGAGACAGAAAAAGGGACTGGGTCCCTCCAAGTTTCTCTTCAAGATAGTGTCCCAATGACTATTCCTTCCTCTTAGACCTACCTGTTAAATGTTCCACCACCTCCCAGTCACATGACTGCAAGTCACATGACAGTAAGTCACATGACATTAAGCTTTTAGCATGTGGGCCCTTGGCAGATGCTTACTCAAATGCCAGCAGATAGGAGCAAGCAAACAGCCCTAGGATGATAGTCAAGGTTTCCTGTTCTCTTGTCAAAAAGGCTGAACTGTTTTTCATGAAAAATGCTGTAGAACAATAACATCTTTATCAAAGGTGATATATTGTTCAGACATGACATTTAAAACCTGCAATCCCATTTCTAGTGGGAAATTTTTCACAATGTCAAAGAGAAGAGACAAGATGTTCATGTTACAAAGCTCACCTGGCCAAGTTTTGTACCACTGTAACAACTTTTCTGAAGTCGAATAGGTTAGTTTGATAAACAATATGTCATTGTTATGTATGTATTCCTCACAATAAATGCCCTCCACTGCCTATATTTCATCAAATGACAGATAAGCCTGACCTTTAAAAGGAATGAAAAGCTGACTGGGGGAAGGATACACATAAGAACCACCTTCCATAGTAATAACTAGTTATGTGTGCCCAGACACAGATGACGACAAATCAAGTTTGCTACAAATTGCTTAACAAAAGAGTATTGTTTTCCATCTTTTACTTTAACAAACATAAAATCATAAAATAATTTTTAAAATGTGATGAAGGCTTTGTGAGTTTAGAAGCAGTTCAAAAGAAGGAGGAATAAAACTGCCTGTGGGACATAAAAACTGTTGTGAATTTAAGGAAATAGTTGAATAATTATTACAGAAGAAATAAGACTATCTAGCCTCGTATGCTAAGTTTTTGTGTGCCAGGAATCTATTAAAGTATGTATACAAACATAAATGTCAACGTTAGAACTATAAATTTTTGAGGATGCACCAAGTGAGGTTTTTGCTATTTTTATTGTTATAACTTTTAAAAGAATCAAACACATTATGGTAAAATCAGACAGGAAAAAATTATTGAGCAATAAATCCATCAATGAATGGTGTTTCATAACTCAGATTGATTTTGCCTCTTTGATATATTACACCATAGTAAACTGGCAAAACAAACCACTGTTGTTTATTATTAACATTAGTTGATCTATAAAATTAAATTTGACTTCACCAGAAATACATATAAACTGTGAACAGCTTATAACTTGTAAAATACATGTTAAGAAATAAAAAAAATAAATGTGAGAGATTTTCTCCTATAAAGCATGGATTTGAAATTATCTTACCTGTATGTATTTTTCTGTGTGTTTGTGTATATGTGTGTGTGCATGTGCAACTCATGTGTACATAGTTTACCTGTGTGAGTGTGCACACTTTTACACTTGCATGGGAAAGCCAGAGGTTGAGGTCAGATATCTAAATCAAAGCTTCATCACTACTGGCTAGCTTTCATAATGTTGGAAGAGAGTATGCATGATACCAGAAGAGAATAGTAATTAGTTTTACCCAACTGTGAATCCTTTTTTTTTTTTTTCATGTGTATGAATGTATTGTCTGCATGCAGGTCTGTGCACCCGTGTCGTGCAATGCCGCGGAGGTCAGAAGAGGGTCTCGGATTCCCCTGGAACTGGAGTTCTCCTTGAATTGGAGTTACAGACGGTTCTTAGCCGCCATGTGGGTGCTGGGGATCGAACCCGGGTCCTCTGCAAGAGCGTCGGTGCTCTTAACCGCTAGGCTATCTCTCCAGCCCCCAACTGTGGGGATAGCGTAGCCGTTAAAGTCTGAGGCTAAGAACTGCAAAAAAAAACTGTGAATCCTTTAAGCTACAACAACAATTAGCCTGGCAACAGAGTCTCATCAGGGCAATAGTGGCAAGAGTGTTAAGGGAGTAACAAACCACTTTCCGATTGGGCTTAAGGCCTGCTTCACAAGATGGAGGTCATACCTGGCGCTGTTACCAGGCCAAGAATCTGCGGCTAGATAGAATGCAGGTCATAGGGGAGGATCTACTGCTATTATTCTGCTAACTGGGCATAGAATCAAACTGTCTCCTAATGTATTATTTTTATACCCATAAATTAATGACTATCTCAGCTCTTACCGAGATGCTTTTTTAAACAGCAAATGCCAATTAACACAGACCCATAACTGATCAAGGTGCAGACAGTAAGAGACTGCAGAGTCCTCAGCCCTAAATGGGGTTTTTAGTTACATCCTCTCCTCCCAAGTCTTAGGGAAAAGAGGGTTGGGAAGATTGTAAGAGAATGTGATTTAAAACGCCAAGGAAACAATATTCTCCAGACAGCAGAGCTATTAAACATAGGAACTCATAGCAATTGTAACAACATTCATAAGACCTATGAAAACTCAAGTCAGCCAAAATCCTAGCATGGGGGTAGTGTGGACAAAAGGGCCCAACCTCAGTGAGGAACTGTTAGCAACTGGCACATCCTGGGAGAGGGAGAGTTAGTTTTCTCTAAGGATGTGACCTGTTATAAGTGGAAGTAGCTCCAAGGGATAGATCCACACCCCAAAATGGTTGGGGACACAAATTCAAATTGATAGGCCTGAAAAATAACAACAGAGACCATGAACTTAACAGGGAAGGTCCAATATCATCAAAATACATTTTATAAAATTCTCAAAGAAATAATAATATAATTTTAAGTTTTCTAATCAAGAGTCAGAAATTCCTCACATAGCAAAGCATGCAACAGAAGTGAATCCCAATGCTTGTGGAACTGCTTAACAGACTTTGTAAAATAAAAAGATGCCACACCAACTGCTTTAAAATATTTGCTTAAAACTCTTTTCCTTTAGCAATGCTATTTATTCCTTGAACATGTGACTGAACCAGAATGAACTTGATCTCATGGGGAGGAGGTTGAAGCTCAGAGTGTGTGCTCTTAGGAAGTCATAACTGTGCAAAGCTCACATTCAAAAACTTGGGACTTGTACTGTATGCCTTTGAGGGGAAAGTCCTCAAGTTATTTTGATTTCTTCTGAAAACTGTGGTCTATTTGTTGTCAATCATTTAGTTATCGCAGTATAGATATATCTATACTTACTGTATACTTTATAGACAATATACTTTATTTTTAATTTGAGCACAATTTCACTCAAACCCGCTGACCCTTTGGCAAGCCCAGTATTATTTCTTTCTTTTTTTGGTCTTTTTGAGACAGGGTCTCCCTGTAGGTCCAGCTGTCTTGGAACCCACTATGTAGACCAGGCTGGCATTGAACCCACAGAGATCCACCTGCCTCTGCCTCCCTAGTTCTGGGATTAATGGTGTGTACCACCATGCCCGGCTCCAGTATTATTTCTTATCTCTTTCATATTTCTTGGAAGTCCTATTGGAGTTGTATGGCAAAAGCCTCAGTTCCCGCATCCTCAGAGGCTAGGTTTGTCCTCTATCTCACTAAACCAAATAAAGAGTTGTGTAATGGTGAAAGGCAGAGAAAGGAATTTAATTTATGTGGTACTCTGAGAGCAGGAACCAAAAAGGAGGTCTACTGATCCCCACTCTCTTTTCTGGGTATTGACAGGAGCTTATGTTTAAATAAAATAGAAGTGGGACAGGAAGCAGGATGTATGAATAATGAAGCAGTCCTGGACAAAGTGTTTCTAGTTCATCACTGATTCACCTCCCACTCTTCAAGGTGGACTGAAGAGGCCCTCATTGCTTCAGGGGACAAGGAGCCTCTCACGAGGTGATTGCTACTCCTCAATGGTCAGCTTCACCATAATAGTCAATTGCCTACATCTGGGGGCCATCTGTCTCATTAGAATGCTGTTCTTGGAGTCCAAGGTGACTGTAGGATTTGGACAATGATATATTCTTGGTGTCTTCATCAATTATGTAAGATGAGATGGGCTTGAATAGAATAGGATAGTCTGATCATCCTATTTGAAGAAGTCACATCATTTTTGTTTCATTAACTCCATGGTAATGAAATCCCAGGCAGGCAGTATTTTTTTTCACATTCTGTAGTTTCACTTTTGTCTAAAAATGTTATACAAGTGGAAAATGCAGTTTATAATTTACAGGTGGTCTTTAATTTAGAATGCTGTATTGAAGACTCACTGGAATCATACACATGTGTTGTCATAGTTAGCTTTTAACATGCATGCTGGAGATCTAAACTCAGACCTTCGTGTTTACATGATGAGCACTTTACTGACTGAACCATCTCCCAGCTGAGAAAGTGGCCTTCCTATATTCAAAATACCCTTAAGTCTTCTAAAAGTTTATATGTGCAGATTCCCAGAGTTCTGAAAGCCTCTGCTTCCTTATGTTCATGCATCAACCCTGGATCTTCCAATCTTTCTAGTCCTTCTTCAGTAGTGGTTCCTTAGCCCTGAGTGGGTGAGGTTTAATATAGGAGTCCTATTCAATGGCACACACTCTGCAATTTCACTGGCTTGTCATATCCTTCTGTGTGCATCACAATCTGTTGCATGATGAAGCTTTGCTGGTGAGAGTTGAGAGATGTATTAATATTCTCTGTACCACCCGTTCTGCTGTTTCATGAACCTTAGGTGGAGAGATTACACTATAGATGTGTTACATAGGGTTTTGAATACATACTCTCCATGAATAACCAGTTGTGGAACACTTTAATTGTTGCAAAAAGAAGCTTCTTTGATGAATGGTGTATGGTGTGCATGTCTGTAAATATAAGGATCCATATTTAGCATACAGTAAGAAATTTCATTTGTCTAGAGATGTAAGAAAGATAGGGTTTACTCTAGGAACTGTGATGTCTCCAGCCATGTGTATATGGCTGTTTGCAGTGCCACCCATGAGTTCCCTCCTACTGAGAGGGCTTTAAGTCCAAGTGGGTACCTGTTGATTACCCATTAGATAATGATACCTCTACTGTGCACCACTATACTTTGTTATGCTGATCATTGTTATAGTCATTAGGCTTTGTAGCTGGGTTTGGACAATTGATTGCATTTATCCCTTCTCAGCTTACATAGTATCCTCTATAACTATGAGATCTCATCTTCAAAGAGGAGGTTACAGGTCAGTACAAGTTCCATTTCTCCAAGCCCTGAGTCTGAATTATGTGATGTATTCAGCAATAGAGTCTTACAAATTCTGGTAGGTAATCAAAGGCTGCAGGAATAGCCCATGCTCCTTTGGACTTCCCTGACCATCAACTCAAAGGGAGGTTTCCTCCTGTTTGTCACTGTATTTTTTGCTATATAGCCTTCAGCTATACACATGTTTAGATAGTGTATATGTATTTTAGTAGGTTGTTGAGTTAATACATATTATTCTGGTTTTACATAGCACCTAAGATTAATTTATTTCTCTTCTCTTTCTCACTCTCTAACCTCCCTTCTCCTTCTTCAGTAAGCTACCCCCATTTTCCCCTGGGTAATACCTGTCTCCTCTCACCCCCCCCCTTCTGATTTCCATCTTCCCTTTAATTCCATGGCTACTTGTATGTCCTTCCATCCTCTCTATTCAATTTTCACCATATCTCCCTTAGAAACATTTGTTTACTACTGTTTCCCCTTTCTCAAGCTTTTTCTTTCCCTTTGGTTCCTTTGTTACTTTCCATTATCCAGACCCCTATTGTTGCATTAGGATGTACGTGTGTATATAAGGAATTGTTGCTTTTGATCCACAAATGAGGGAGAATATACTTTGCTTTTTTTGGAGTCTGTGTTACTTTACTCAGTATAACAATTTCTAGTTCTATCCACTTACCTGCAATTTCATGATTTACCTCTGAGTAGAACTATATTGTATAAATATAGGACATTTTTATTGTCCAACTGTCAGTTGAGAGACATTTAGGTTGTTTCCATTTCTTAGTTATTGTGAAAAGAGCAGTAACAAAAATGGATCTACAAGTATTTCTAAAGTAGGATGAGTCGTTTGGGTATATACCAACAAGTGGAGTAACTGAATCATATGTTAGAGTCATTTCTAGATTTTTAAGAATTCTCCACTCTACTTTCCATAGTGGTTGTACAAGTTTGCATGTCACCAATGGAGAATGAGTGTTCTTCTTTCTCATATCCTCACCAGGATTTGGTGTCTTCTGTTTTCTTGATTTTAGCCTGTTGACCAGAGTAATATGAAATCTTAAAGTGGTTTTAATTGGTATTTCCCCAATTACTAAGGATCATGAGCACTTTTAAAGGTGTTTCTCAGGCATTTTTATTTCTTCCTTTGAGAACTCTCTGTTAGGTCCTTAGCCCATTTATTGGGTCATTTGTTTTCTTGTTTCTTTATTTTCTGAGTTATTTTTATGTTATGAATATTAAATCTCTGTTGGATGTGTAGGTAGTGAAGATTTTCACCCAGTCAGTTAGTTTCCTCTTCACTTTCCTGGTTGTTTCTTGTGCTGTAGAGAAGCTTTTTAGTTAATGAGGTCCCACTTGTTGATTGTTGGCCAATTCCTGAGAGACTGATATCTGAATCAGAAAGTCTTACACATATGTTTTTTGTAGGGTACTCCCTATGATTTATTCTACCAGTTTCAGAGTTTCAGGTTTCATTTTAAGGTCTTTTAGACCTCATCCATTTGATGTTAACTTTGATTCAGGCTCCAATTTCATTCTTCTACAAGAGAGATCCAGTTTTGCCAGGACCATTTGTTGAAGATGGTGTCATTCCCCCATTGTGTGTTCTTGTCACCTTTGTCAGTCATTCGCCCATTGCATGTTCTTGTCACCTTTGTCAGTCATTCCCCTATTGTGTGTTCTTGTCACCTTTGTCAAATATCAGGTGGCTGAAATTGTAAGCACTTATGGTTTTGGTTTCTATTATGTTCCATTGATCTACATGTCCATTTTTGTACCAGTATCCTGCTGTTCCTATGATTATAGCTCTGTAATATAGTTTGAGATCTTGTATGCTGATCCCTCCAACATTGCCCTTTTGCCTCAAGGTTTCTTAGTTATCCAGAATATTTCATGATTTCATATAAATTTTAGGATTTTTTTTGTCTAGCTCAGTGTAGAATGTCATGGGGATTTTGAATGGCATTCATTGAATCTATAGACTGCTTTTGGTAGTATGGTCATTTTCACAGTATTAATTCTACCAGTCCAAAATCAAAGGAAGGTAGGTCCTTAGTCTCTAGTGTGTTCCTCTAGCTCAGTTATTAAAGACTTAAAATTTTAAATTTAGAGATCATTAATGTATTTAGTTAGAGTTCTTCCTAGATATTTTATTGTTTTGAGGCTACTGCAAGTGGGAGGGTTTCCATGTACTCCTTCTCCAATTGCTTGTTGTTGGCTGATTTTTGTAGATTAATTTTATAACCTGCCACTTTACTGAAATAGTTATTCATTTCTAGGAGTTTTCTGATGGAATTTTTGACATTCCTTGGGTATATAATCTCATCTGCAAAAAGGGATAATTCATCATCTTCTTTTTCAATTAATACTCATTTAATTTTCTTCTCTTGTCTTACTGCTTTCTCAAAGTATTCCCTTATTTTTTTATTTTTTGTGTGTGTCTATAGTGCTGTTTCCTCCTTCATTTCTGATTTTGTTCATTGGGATTTGCTCTTTCTTTCCTTTGGTTAACTGAGCCAAGGGTCTGCCTATCTTGTTTAACCTTTAAAGAACCAGCATTTAGATTTATTGATTCTTTGTATAGTTTACATTGTTTCTATTTCATTAATTTCTGCTCTGATATTTGTTGTTTCATTTTGTCTACTTGGTTTGGGTTTGGCTTGTTCTTACCTTTCCAGAGTCTTAAGTTTCACCATTAAGTCGTTTATTTGTGTTCTTTTTATTTAATAAAAAGATATACTGTATATGGGTGGAAAGTATGTATGCATATTTTAGAGTAATATAGAATTAAAAGAGGAAAATATGAATTCCTAAACATAAAATGATAGAGAAAGATGCAGGAACAGTTATGGCAGAATGCATGATCTGGGGTGGGGTGGGGGTAAAGGAAAGGGGACTATGTCTAAACTGAACTGCAAAAAAGATGTTCAAAGTACACAAAACATCAAAGAACACATTATAAAAAGATATTTCATTTTTATTTCTAAATCTTTTTGCAGTATTTTAAAAATAATTTTTGTCTATTTCATACACAATGTCTTAATCATCTTTATACCCCATCTGCCCTCTTCTATAGCCCTGCCACTAGATTTCATGCATTCAGTCATTTATTTCAAGGCATCTTGAGTCAAGTTAATGTCTCCAAATATTCTTCTATGCAAGTTCATCCACTGGGGTCTAGTGAGCCTATCTAGAGTCACTCTCTTAAAGAAAATGAACTCATAAACAGTTATTACAAATAGGATCTGCACTTTACCTTCTAGGTGCCACAAAGTTTTAATATGAGAGACTTTCTTACCTCCTTTTCATAGAACAAAGAAATACATGATGGTAATGAAGTCATTCTCTATAAATTAGAGCTGACTGTTTTAGAGGCAATCTCTTATAAAACTGGTATAACTGCTTTCTTTAATTGACTAATAGACATAGGAAATGTGAAACGTATTATTCTCTATTCAGAACCAAATATAATACTAAAGTCTTTTTAAGCTGTGCATTTAAGCAAAATATATTAATCCAGGAGAGCTCTGATATCAGCAATGGATTATTCTGCCAAAGAGATGTTGGCCAGGGGATCCAAGGCCCCACCCCGAAAGGTAAAGGCTTCTTGCCTGTAAACTGGGATATCTGCAAGAAGAGAGGCAGTAAGGCCCTTGTGTCTAAGACCTGATGTAAGCATGGGAAAGATGTATTGAGACCACACTTGCAAGTGTACAGTTGGTCTCGGGAATGCCAGAGAGTGTTACCAAAGGCCACTAAACCAATAAAGCAAATACTGGACTCCTTGAGTCAAGCAAGACTCCTCCATCAGCATCAGCTACACCTCACCCGGCTGGAAATACTGTGCAGCAGAGGCAGCCACATGTCTGTATATCCCAAATCTAATTGACTATTAGCTCTCTCCTTGGAGGAATAATTCATGGCTGATGCCACAAGCTTACATCCTCTAGTGGTTAGGAGATGCTATAAGCCACAGTAAGACCTTGTCATCTTTTACAGAAAAAAATATAATTCATGGATTAACATACCATCCAAACATCTGTGTCTATACCAAAGTAACCTACCATAATAATTAATACTGTTTAAATACCTATATATCTAATTGCTGGTGCTTTATTAGTAGTATTGAAAGGCTATTCCTGGACAAACTGTCAACCCATGAAAGGAAACAGCCAGAACTGATCAGAATCCACAATGACATCTTCAGAGAAAGTAGACTGTTTTGCTTCTCATCCACCTGTGCCCCTTTTCTAAGCCTAGGGAACAATCTGCAGAAGAGGGGGCATGGTAGAATGTAAGGGCTGCAATTGGGGTGAATGGTGAAACTACAGCAATATAGATCAACATGATTGTACATACAAGCCCCACCAGCTGGATGGTGGGAGCCTTGGGCTGTGTGGGTTTGGGCATAGCTGCATGCTAATTGGTTTTACATGAAGGATGCTTGTACTCAGTACTCATAACTTATTACTTATTGTTAAAAATGAAATAAAAAAAGAAAAAGGCAAAAATATAAAAATAAAAAGAATACCCGGGTGTGGTGGCACACGCCTTTAATCCTAGGACTCGAGAGGCAGAGGCAGGTGGATCTTTGTGAGTTTAAGGCCAGCCTGGTCTACAAAGTGAGTTCCAGGACAGCTGGGGCTACAGGGAGACCCTGTCTCCAAAAGACCAAAAAAACAAAAAATAAAAAATAAAATAAAATTTAAAAAAAATTAGTCACCCAAAAAAAAAAAAAAAAGAGAGAAGAAAAAGAAAACAAATTCTTCTTCACCCAGTAGTAATCAGCTGCCCAATAGTTCTTCAGCTAAGATTGGGGCCTGCTGCCCTTTTCTACTGTTCTATGCTGGGGTTTTGTCAGGTAGAATTTGCAGGGGTCTTGTGCATGCTGTCCACATTGCTGTAAGTTCATATGAGCAAGATCCCAGGATCCTGTAAGACTCTACTTCCATATTCACCTCCTCCCCAGGCTCCTACAATTTTCTACTCCCTCCTCTACAATGATTCCTTAGATGTGGGTTCATTGCTCTCTGTTGCATGAGGGAGCTTCATTGATTAGAGCTGAGAGATACATTACTATTCTCTATACTTCTTCCACATATGTTCCATGAGTCTGAGGTGGGGAGGTTCCATTGTAGATTGTAGATGTGTCACTTTGGGTTGTGCATTTCACATACACTTAATCTCTGTCACTAGTTGTGGAACTCTGTAATAGTCTCTGTATGTTGGAAAATAAACTTCTTTTATGAGTCATGACTAGCATAGTTGTCATAAATAGGATCCATATTTAGCACACAGTAAGGAATTACATTTGTCTAGGGACATGAGGGCCTTGGGATTGACTCTAAGACCTATGACCTCTCTAGCCATGTCTATTTTGCTATATTTACAGTACCATATATGAGTTCTCTTCCAGTGAGTGGGCTTTAGGTACAATTAGATAGCTGCTGATTACCCCTACTACTGTCTGTAGGCATTCTTTTGGAAGAAGCACTTAAAAGCAGTTAACTAACAGCCAAAGCCTTGATTCCTGCTATTATTCTCACAGACCTGTGAAGCCTGAGCTGTCTTTGATCTTTTAGGAAAGAACTTTGATCTGGAATATAGCCTGAGGTTCCCCTGTCCCAATTGCCAGCCCGAGCCCCCAATCGTGTGTACATGTTCCAGCCCATGCGTGGATTGGTATAAAAGCCTTGAGTTCCAACATTAAACTTGAATCTTCCTCCCTGACTTTCTCTGAGTCTGTCTCTTTCTTTTCCCGTCGGTTTACTTCCTGCAGTCCTCTCCCCTCTCCTTGCCAGAGCTAAGCTTAGGAACTGTTAGCCTGCTGCTGGCAGGAAACAGCTCCAAAGCTTGCAGCCTCATGAAGCTGCCAGCCTGGTTCCAGGAGAGAAGAATATCGTGTGGATTGTGGCTACGCATGGCTAAAGGACCTACAGACGATAGAAACAATCAACGACTGCCCTAATAATGTTTGATGTGCTAGTCATTCCTGGGATTATTTGGCCTTAAAACTGGGGTTGGACCATTGATTTATGCTCTCCTCTAAGCTTTCATCATGCTCTCCAAAACTATGAGAGCCAGTCTTCAGGAAAGTGGCTTCAGGGCAGTTCCAGCTCCGTACTCCAAGTCCTAAGTCTATAGTATGTCTATGTCATATCATCAGCAAAAAGGACTTACCTTCAAGTTCTGGGACACAATCAAGGACCGTTGCAATATCCTGTGTGATTTTGGGAGTCTCTTGAACTACCCTAGCCGACAATTTGAAGGGGCATTTCTCCCATCTGGCACTCTATTGAAAATGTATACATACAGCAAGTAGTGATGCTGTATGTGTACATTTTCAGTAGAGTTTAATACTTTTCTCTCTGTTTTTAATACTAGCTAGTCATTATTTATCTCCCCTCTCTCTCCCCGTCTAACACTCTCCCCTCCCTTTCCAGTGAATATACCTCCTTTTCCCCACTTACACCCTTAGTAATACCTGTAGCATATGATCTCCTCCTTGAGTTCCTTTTCCCCCTTTGCTTCCATGGTCCCTTGTATGTCTTTTCCTACTCCCTTCCCAGCCTAATATGCCCATTTTCTTCATTCACTGCCCCCATTGGTAACATCTGTTTACTGCTATCTCCATCTCTCAGTCTTTTTCTTTCCCTTTACTTCCTTGGTTCTTTTCCACTTTCCTGTCTCCTGGTGTTACATCAGAATATATACATACACATATAATAAAGATTTGGTGTTAGAATCCACAAATGAGAGAGAATACATGTTGCCTGTTTTTCTGAGTCTCTTTTACTTCACTTAGTATAACACTTTCTAGTTACATACACTTACCTGCAAATTTCATGATTTCATCTTTTTTTGTTTGTATTTGAGACATGGTCTCCCTTTAATCCAGGCTGCCCTGGAGCTTGCTGTGTAAACCAGGTTGGCCTTGAACTCAAAGAGATCTGCCTGCCTCTCCCTTCCGAGTGCTGGGATTGTTTTTAACCATTGAATAGAACTTCATTGTGTAAATGTGCCACATTTCTATTATCCAGTTCTCAGTTGAGGGACATTTAAAATGTTTCCATTTCTTATCTATTGTGAAAAGAGGAGCAGCAAACAGGGATGTGCAAGTATCTCTAGAGTAAGAGGGGTCCTTTGGGTAAATGCCAACGAGTGCTGTAACCAGATTATATGGCAGCTTCATTTTTATTTTCCCAAGAGTTCTCCATACTGCTTTCCATAGTGGCTGCACAAGTTTACAATCCAGCAGTGAATGAACGTTTCCCTTTCCCCACATCCACTCCAGCATGTGTTACCACTGATTTTCTGGATCTTAGCCAATCTGACTGGGGTAAGATGAAATCTTAAACTGGTTTTAATTTGCATTTTCCTAATTACTAAGGATGTTGAACACTTTCCAAGGTGTCTCATAGCTATCATCATTTCTTCTTTTGAAATCTCTCTGTTCAGATCCTTAGCCTATTTTTTTTTGAGATTTTATTTTTTTTTTATTGATGCTTTGTGTATTTCATACATCATTTTCCAATTCAGTTCAGGTGTATTTCCCTTTCCCTTCCCCCCATCCCACCCCACCCCATCCCAGATCATGCATTCTGCCATAACTGTCCTGCATCTTTCTCTCAGTTTTTTTCATTTTTTAGCAATAAGTGATAATTTATGTGTACAAGCATCCCTCATGTAAAACCAATTTGCAGGCTGTTGTGCCCAAACCCCCACAGCCCCACCTTCCAGCAGGGGGCGGGGCTTATAAGTTGATCAAATGAGTGTCCAGACTATATTGCTGTAGTTTCACCATTCACCCCAATCGCAGTCCTTAAATTCTACCACGCCCCCTCTTCCCCAGATTGTTCCCTAGGCTTAGAAAAGGGGCACAGGTGGATGAGAAGCAAAACAGTCTACTTTCTCTGGAGCTGTTGTCTTGGACTCTGGTCAATTCTGGCTGTTTCCTTTCATGGGCTGACAGTTTGTCCAGGAATAACCTTTCGATCCTACTAATGAAGCACAAGCAATTAGATATATAGGTATTTAAACAGCACTAATAGTTATGGTAGGTTACTTTGGTATAGACACATATGTTTGGATGATATGTTAATCCATGAATTACATTTTTTCCTGTTAAATATGACAGGGTCTTACTGTGGCTTATAACATCTCCTAACCTGTAGAGGATGTAAGCTTGTGGCATCAGCCATGGGTTATTCCTCCAAGGAGAGAGCCAATAGCCAATTAGATTTGGGATATACAGGCATATGGCTGCCTCTGCTGCACAGTATTTCCAGGCAGGTGAGGTGTAGCTGGTGCTGACGGTGGAGTCTTGCTTGACTCAAGGAGACCCGTATTTGCTTTATTGGTTTAGTGGCCTTTGGTAACACTCTCTGGTATTCCAGAGGCCATCTGTACACTTGCATGTGTGGTCTCAATACATCTTTCCCATGTTAACGTCAGGTCTTCGGCAGCAGGGCCTTATCGCCTCTCTTCTTGCAGGTATCCCAGTTTAGAGGCAAGGAGCCTTTACCTTTTGTGGGGCCTTAGATCCCCTGGCCAACATCTCCCTGGTAGAATAATCCATTACTGATGTCAGAGCTCCTGTATTGATATATTTTGCTTAAGTGCATAGTTTAAGGACTTTAGTATTATATTTGGTTCTGAACAGAGAATAATCCTTTTCACAGTTCTTATGTCTATTAGTCAATTAAAGAAGGCAGTTTTACCAGTTTTATAAGAGATTACCTCTATAATAGTTGTCTCCAATTTACAGTTGGAGAGCGACCTCATCATCGTCATATTTCTCCTTGTTCTGGGGGGGAGGCAAGAAAGTCTCTCATATCAAAACCTTTGCGGCACCTAGAAGGTAAGTTTCATTAGGACTCATTATAAATAGTTGTTACATGTAGGGGCCACAGAGGGGTTCGATGTTTATGGCAATCTGAGGCTTTTCTTCCTTTCGATGTTCAGACGGGTCAACCTTTCAGTTGGCACTTTCTGGTACATCCTACTCAATGCAAAGCTGTATCTTTTCTTTCTCAGCCATTGTTGGTGACATTTTGACCTGTTGGAACATACAAATCTTTTCCCATAGTTAGTTTTAAGATTTGAATTGCAAGGTTTATGACGAAAAGGTTTCATACCTATCTGTATCCCACCCCCTCTTTTTTTTAACCCATGAGTCTCCAGAAGACAGTTGTATTATACATACCTATAGGGTGGAATCAAGGCACAGATTTCATCAAATTCACCCATGCTGTTTTGGGTGACTATATATGATTAACTTGGGAAGCAGACTTAATTTTTATGTTAAATCATCCTTAGCCTATATTTTAATTGGGTCATTCTTGATTTTTGCTTTTTGAGTTCTTTATATATTCTGGATGTTAAACTGCTGTCATTGTTGCTGGTGAAAATTCTATCCTGTTCTGTGTTTTTTTTTCTTAATTTCCTAGTTTATTTCTTTTGCTGTGCAGAAGCTTTTCAGTTTAATGAGATACCACTTGTTGATTGCTAAGCTAAATTCTTGAGCGACTTATGTCCTATTTAGAAAGCCTAGTTAGAAGAAAATAAGAAGCAACTTTCAAGATATAGGTGTATGAAAGTACTTTCTGACTTTTTAATGTAGGTGCTTTGAGCTATCAACTTCACTCTTAGGAATGCCTTTAAAGTGTCCCAGAGGTTTTGTTGTGTTGTGTTATCATTTCATTTAGTTTCAGGAATACTTTTATTTCCTTCTTAATTACTTCCTTGACTCATTAATTATTTAAGAGTATTTTTGTTGAATTTTCATGAGTTCATGCAGATATTATAGTTTCTTTTGCTGTTGATTATAGGCTTCGTTGCACTGTGTTCTGATAGAATACCTGGATTAATTCTTTTTTTTTTTGTATTTGTTGATATACGTTTGCTGTTCCAGTATGTGGTCAGTTCTAGAGAAACCTGTGTCTGCTGCTGAGTAAAAGTGTATTCTTTGTTGCTTAAGTGGAATATTCTGTGGATGTCTGTTAGGTCCATTTGATGTTAAGATGTCACTTAATTCACATGTCCTATTTATTCTTTGTCCAGTTTATCTGCCTATTGGAAACAGTGCGGTATTGAAGCCAGCTACTATTACTGAAGTGGGGTTTATATATGTTTTATAGTACTGCAGTACTGATTTTATGAAATTGGATACACCTTAGTGTGGTGCATGTATGTTCATGAATGTAATATCCTCTTAATCAATTGTTCCTTTGATTAGAATGAAGTGACATTCTTATTTCTTCTGATTAGTTTTAATTCTAAGTTTATTTGTAAGATATTAGAATTGTAACACCTGCTTGCTTCTTAGTTCTTTTTTTATTTTCTTTTCCAGTCTGGGAAGCTTTGACTGACCCATTTGGCTGTTCATTACATTTTTTCTTGACAGTATTCAGTTTGCTAAGGAGCCCTTCCAAGGGCTTCCTCACTTATGCAACAGTGGCTGTGATTTCTGACATCTCATTTTGAATTTCTGTTGAGTTTCTCTCTTCCATATCTTTGCCTGTTCTTGCATGTTTACTAGTTTTGTATTAGACTCACTAACGTGAGTTTAGTCACTTTGAACTTGGTGTCTCAGAATCTCAGCCTCTGAGTCGTATCTGAGTCTTGTCTCACAATAGTATTCTTCTTCACAGTGTATTTTTCCTTACCTGCTGGCATCCCAATTCTCTCTCTCTCTCCCTCCCTCCCTCCCTCCCTCCCTCTCTCCCTCCTTCCTGTTCTTCCTCCTTTCCTCCCTTCCTCCTTCCCTCCCTCCTTCCATCTCGATTCAGGTATGCTGTATGAGATCAGAATTCCTGAGTTAGAAAGGTTTTTATGTGAGTGCTTGTGTTGGTCTGACTAGGAGCTGGACTGCATTACTGTTCCTGGTAGTGTAGGTGCCTCATACTCCACATTTCTACCTGGTTTTGCTTCATCTCCCCCATGATTATGAGCTTTGCTAGTAAGCTTTTGTCTGTAACCCACTGTCATGACACCTGACTTATGCTTGTGAGGTTGCAAAAATGTGTAAAGGAGGCCTCTGTATAATCTGCCAACTAATTTTCAACAGTTTCCAAGCCCGTGTCCAGAATGTATTGGGGTAATTATTGGTTGCCTTTTTGTCTCTTCTTCCCTTTTTACTCTTTGGCAGTCATGGTCCACTCTACAGCTCTCATGTTCCCATCTATATTCTTTTCATTTTTAAATATATTGGTTTTTCATTTAAATTATGTTTTATTCTTTTTATTGAAGTTTTGTGATTTCCATACAATATAATTTGATATTATTTAGTTCCCCTACCCTATCTGTCCCTCCTCTTACTGCCCCCTACCCAATTTCATGTGATCTATTTCACACTTTCATACTTTCATACATGCACACTTTCACACACATACATACATTCATACATACACATGCATATATATATATATATATATATACATATGTGTGTGTGTGTGTGTGTGTGTGTGTTATATACCTGTTGAACCTAATTTGCATCTCCAATTGTCCTCCAGTGTGACTCCATCCACTGGAGCCTGGTTAGCCTACCAAGAGTCCCATGCTTGAAAGAGACTATCTCTGCCCCTCCCAGTAGCTATCTGTTACCACAATTTCCTTAGGTGTGGTTGAAGCTTCCTCATGTCTATGCTGGGAAATTTTCTGTTTTGAGCTTGCAACCACTTGTTGCATAAGGAAACTTCTCTGGTGAGAACTGAGAGATGAATTAATCTATGAGTATAACAATAAGTCATTAAGAGTCAGTTTAATATGATAACTATTTAGTAGAAAACTAATATTAGGTTCTCCTCTATGTACTGTGACCTGTCTAACCTCAGTTTCTTAAGCCTGATCAATGTCAGGTATGGGCTCCATCCTAGGATCTGGGGACCTTAAATCCAATTAAAGAGTGTTTGGTTATCCCCATAATACTTGTGCCGCTATTGCACAAGTGGGCTTATCTTGCCAGGCTAGTTGTTATTGTAGTTCACAGGATTCATATCTGAGTGAGGTTAATGATTATTTTTTCCTTCAAGTTGCTTGAAGATCAACTTTCAGCACTATGAATTCTCACCAGTAGAGATAAGTCTGAAACCAGCACTAGCTTGATTTCTCCTTGTTTGTTCTATAGCTCCTGTATGTAGTGTCTTCAGCAATAGAGCCTCACCATCCAGTTCTTGTGAGTAACCCAGAGCGGAGGCAGTAGCCAGTAGTGTTTGAAGGTCCATGGGAACCCTAGTCAACAGCTTCTACAGAAGGAGTCCATTCCTGGGTTTGAGAGATTTTTTTTTCATTAGCCTATGAAGTCTAGAAAAAGCAATGTCTCCCTATTATAGGGTAACTCCTTTTATGATGCATATGTATGTACTTCAAGGAGCTGCTATAATGGTAGTTTTCCACATGGCTTTTTTTCTAAAGACCTTTAGTATTACTTATCCCTCCCCATATGCCCTCCCTCGCCCTGTCTTCCCATTCTTCACCCCATTTAATACCTCCTAGTCTGATGTTTCCCTTTCCCCCTTCATATGGGGGGAGGCTTCCTGTGAGGGGTGGTGGAATAAAACCTCTTTTGAAAATTTTATTTGTTTTTATTTTATGTGTATGATTTTTGCCTGAATGTATGTAAATATACCCATGCTCCATTCCAAAATCAAGAGTCAATTATTCTTGGGTTTCTATTGCAAGTATTTATGAGCTCATTGAAGGAAACTGCACAGCATTGGACCCCACAAGCTTCTAACCCCTATGGTAGTCCATATCAATCCCATACCACCTCATCTATTCACAAAATAAGTGCCTCTGCCATTCAACTGTCCAGCAGCTTCTGTCCCAAGTAACTTGACTTCACCTAATTCTCCTCAGATGCACTCATCTCTGAAAAAGTTGAGATCCTCTGAGGGGATGCCGTAGAAACACTGGATTTTCAGTTTGTCTTGCTTTCTCCTGAGATTCAGTTCTTAGAGCCAGAGTAAATATTTTTTTTACCAACTAGGGTTTACCAGTTCATGCTTTAAGGTAAAGTAATGTCTTTTCCATAAATGCTCATGTTCTAGTTTGATCTTTGCTGCTGTGATAAAACACTGAGCAAAACCAAGTTGGGGAGGAAAGTGTTTATTTGACATATACCTGTAGGTCACAGTCCATCATTAAGGAAATAACTAGCTGTAGGATCAATCACATTATGCAAAACCAAAATTAAGCACTGGAAATCCAATGTTGTAGATCAATGTCCAATATCTTGGACTAATGATCTTCTGAGCTCTAAAGAGCTTGGGAAACCCCACTTCTCCAGCTCTGCCATCTTCAACATTATCACATATGCATAGGCAGTATTCCACTTGACACGTGCTAGTATCCTTGGTACACATCCTATGATCCAAGCATCTCCAGTATGCTAGGTCCTCTATAGCAAATGATGCTGCGCTTTCACTAACGGCCTGTCTTCAGGAGCTCTGACCCCAATATAAGGTGGCAGGCCTCACCCTTTCTCCATGATCCTTTCAGACCTTTACTACCAGTACCATACATGAGACTCTTTAAATATTATTTCCCAAGTTCTGCTGTCAACTTGATATGTAGTTGTATACTAGCCTATCCCTCAATACATACAGCTTCTGTGATCCCAAGGAAAGATGTCACAGAAGATTCTACTGCAATGATGCTGATCTCTTATTAAACACAGCTGATTCTTCATCCCAGTTGAAGAGCACCCTACTGTTCTAATTAAGCACCAAAGAGTTCACTTCAGTGGCACTGACCTCTTGTTAATCACAGGTGATTCTTTAGCCCCAGGTTGATCAACAGCCACAGATTCTCAATCCAAAATAACAAAGGGCCCCACTAATCTAATTCATAAATCCTTGTTCCCTTCAAAACTTTACAAGCCAGGCCATCACAGTTCACATTTCTCTCAGCATCATCTTCCAAGCTGTTACAACAGCTAATTAACTTCTGAGAACTCAATGGACACAGTCCTTCAATAAAATAGTGCAAAAGCATAAAAATCCAGATGATCAGGTTCATTATCTCAATCAACAAGCAGAAGCAGGGATGACACATCCTGCCATAGCCAAAAAGTAAACACTATGATTCCTTTAATACGACCAAGAGCACCAAACACAACCTATCCACTTAGCCCTTGCCATTTATATGACGGGTACATTTCACATCCAATTAAACAGACCTGAGGGAAAACACAATTCCCATTTACTTAAGGAGCACATTTAAAATTAAGCAATGTTTGTGCTTTCACCACTTTCTCTGGATCTTGGCAGTTTCTCTTTCAAGCTTCTATGGTTATGTATTTTAAGAGTTTGATACATTTTTCTAAAGGAAATACAAGTTTTACTTCCCCTCAGTGGATTTTCTGCAATCTATTGAAGCAATGGAGCATAGAAATTCCAGGTAAAACCACATGTTTTCCTTTCAGGCCATGCAGGCTGTTAACAAAAAGAAGCCTGGAAATAAAGAACTTGAGGGAAAATCAAAGCATGGCGAATGGTCCCTTCACCTCTGCTTCCCTTCTAGTAGGTAGTGAGCTTGGAATGACCCCACCAGCAGCTGACAGGGCTGCTTTCCTGCACTTGGGGAGGCAGGTGTTTGTCCTTCACAGTCTAAACCAAAACTGCCTTTTCCATTTTGATGAGAATTATGTCCCTAATTTTCTCATTTCATTCATTTGTGCATGTTTCATCCAGCTAAGGAGAATCCTGGAGCTGTTTATCCCAGGGATAGCATTAGCAAAGAAATCATGGGTGACTATCCCTGCAACTTGAATTGAAAGAACATAGAATCAATGAGGATGTCTTAAGTATGTGAGGTCCGCATCCTTTCATTTTTGGACATTTGTCCTCCACAGGGAAAATAATCCTCCTTTTACATTGAGCACTTACTATGGGCATGATGCACATGAAACAGAGTCTCTGTCCACTAGAGCCTATGTTTGGGTGCGTTAAAAATAACAGCTATTCGTGGGTTTCAGTTCCATCAGATTTTTACAAATAAACATTAGCATAACTATGTTTTTGAATTGGTTAAAAGAATATGGTCACAATTTTCTTAGGTTAACCAAAAGTTCTTTGAGCAGACCTAGTGGGATGGGTGGCAGCCATGTTGCAAATCACCACAGATACAGTGACTCCAGTGACTTGCATTCTCTTTCATGGACAGACTTGCTAGGAAAAGCCATATTAGTCCCTATCTATGCTCAAGGAACTTTACTGACATTATTGACTATAAAATGGCAATCCTAAATACACTGGTGCAATGTGGACTTCATTTCTTTCCAGTGTGTTCTTTGCTTCAAGGTTTGTGAACGTTTGATTCTGTGCCCACCATTGTAAGTCTCTACAAAGTGGGCAGAGGGCCCAGGCTTGGCTCTAGGTGAAGTGGGCAAAGAGTCTGTACTTGACTCTAGGGACTGTGTATAATGTGCAGGAAAGTGTGCCTATGTATTTTTCCTCCGTAGTTTCAAATAGTTGGCAACCCCCCAACCCCATTTAACAGCACGAATCTTCCAACACTTCTGGAAAAATGGAGCCAAATTTATACATTCTTAAGAGCATCCCACAAAATTGGGCCTGAGGAAACAGTTTGTGAAACAGAGTAACAGAAGAAAATGTTGCCATCCATCTCACAAATATTAGTAACTCATGAAATGGGCAATTTTTAAAGGAAGTGATGTTTAATGTAAGTTGGCATCAAGACCTTGTTCCTGGGCTACAGGCCAAGCAGAAGCTTGTTCTTAGAAAATGGCAATTGTCATGTGATTCTTCTTGAATTTCTGGGACTTCTGAAGTTGGAACAGGCCAAGGATGTGGTGGGGTTAAGACCAAAAATTTAATCACCTGAGGGAATTCTAATACCCAATAAATGTTATAAGTTTCAATGATCTGTGGTTATTTTGTCAGTTACAAAAAGACTAAAAGATTTCACATATAAAAAGTCCCAACCCCCTGTTATATTGTGACTTGTTTGTCTGGAAATACAGTATTACTTTTGCAAGGAATATTGCTTGATTTCTCTGTTTGGCTTTGGAAAGAGTTTTGAAATACAAAAAACTTAAAAGCAAAACTAATAATTTGTCACTCAAGAATTAATAAATCTCCTGACAAGGATGTCATTTGGTCCAATAATGATTATCAGTCTTAAAAATTAAAGAGACAAACTTTGATGTGTTCGGAGAAAAAGGAGCACTTGTTTAAGCATGAGGCTATCTGAGTCTCAGACTTTACCTACTGCTCTGATCAATAACAAAACATAGGAGCTGGCTTATCAGCAGAATTTTATTTGAAAGCAGTTAACTTTTTTGTTTTTATTTGAAAGCAGTTAACTTTCTTTTGGTTTGGCATGGTATCCATAGAAACAATCTGAATTCCAGGCTCTGTCTCCTTCTTGCTGGCTTTAATTTTTTTCACGTAGAGCATGAAGGAAGAGAACATAAGGAGAAACTCATTTTTTCAGCATTGATGCTTAGCAACATAATACTTTGTTTTTCTCACCTGAGAAAAATGGGCGATGCTCAGGAAATGAGATGCCTGGGGACTCATTGCAAACAATGCTAATACTCAATAGCTCCACCAGCTTTAAATACTCTGTGGCACTATGTCCTATGCATAAATATCCACCTACCTGGTATATACACATGCAGCCACAACACGTGTGTTGAGGTCAGAGAGCCTATGAGAGTTAGTTATCCCTGCATATAGATATGCGTCCTGGGACTCAAACTCAGGCCTTCAGGCTGTGTAGCAGGCTGCTTTATGTGTTCAGCCATTTTACCAGCTTCCATAACCCATTTTTTGTTGATTTGTTTGCTTGGTATTTAGGTGGTTTTACTCTTTGGGAATTCTAGTTTTTATCCTCTGTTAGATGTATAGCTGACAATGGTTTTCTCCTATTCTGTAAGCTACCTTTTCAGTATGTTTACCATTTACCTTTTTATATAAAAGATTCTTTATGAATATGATTTTTGAAAATTTAAGATGATGTTTCCAGTTGTGTGAACTTCTGCTGTAGTAAGATATAGTGGCTGGAGATAGGGGAACAGATAAAATTTTATAGTCCTTCTCAAAGCCATACTCATTAAATTGACTTTTTTTTTTTTTGGTCTTTTTAAGTTGAGGTATCCCTGTAACCCTAGATGGCCTGGAACTTGATATGTAGACCAGGCTTACCTCAGTCTCACAAAGATACACCTACTTCTTTCATTTGAATGCTGGGACTAAAAACATGTCCCATCATGTCCTGCAAATTATCCTCTTTTATTTTTTGCATATGACATATAAGAATTTTTCTTTGAGACAGGATATTGCTGTGTGGCCTGGAACTCCCTATGTGAGCCAGAGTGGCCTTGGATTTACAGAGATCTACCTGCTTCTGCCTCCTGGGTGCTGGGATTATGTGTACAACCATAAACAGCTGACATGTGACTTTAAAATATTTTATTTATTTTATTTTTATTTTATCTTATGTATACTAATGTTTGGCTTGCATATATGTAAGTACACTACATATATGCAATGCCTGCAGGTGCCAGAAGAAGGCATCAGAGTACCTAGAAATGTGGTAACAAATGGGGATTATCCTCCACATGGGTGTGGAGAATCAAACATGGTTCCCTGCAAGAACAGGCAAGGCTCTTTCCTCAGCCCCAGCATGTAACATTTTTAATGTAAAATTATTCATGGGGCAATTACTAAAGTGGGGATTGGATTGGCAAGGACAAGTCTGTTTGGCAACCTGACAGCAAGTCATGGGTTTGTTTTCTTCAGCAGCTGAGGTTTCTTACCATCAGAACAATAGTTTCTGAATTTGATTCTTATTTTGAAATGTTAGTCCTTTCCTCCCATTTGCAAATATATATGCAAAAGCTAAATATAGTACAGTACTTTTTAGGTAAGAACATAGTTAATTATAATGGGTTTTCCACTGAACACCTCCTGAGTCCATGTCAAATGTGAGAAGACCATTAAACGTGGTGGGACAGATTAAGTTACAAATGGGGAAATCAATGGACAGAATCAGTTCTGCAGTGAAACCCAAGGAAGAGAGGACCCCCAATACAGATGAACAAGTGCTGGTTCTTCTGGCCTCAACCAATGGTTTCCAATGTCTGTGGTTAATCAATACTCAAGTACCATTCTTAATTATATAGCAATGGTTTCTTTGTAATTTATTCACTTTCCCCTGATATGCCTAGTGACCTTTGTTCAAATCAAAACATATTTTCAATTAATATATCAAAAGACAAGTGCTTAAGCTTTGACATTTCTAAAACCTTTTGATTTGGAAGTACTTTTTTTTTTCCTTCAAGGACTCCTGCACTTGACTTTAGAACCCTCATAGAGAAAGGAGAGTGCTCAATTTTAGATTTAACTTACAGCATTAGCCTGTATTTGTTAGGTGAATGGTTGAGTATTGGGTCCATTTTCTTAAAATGGCTTCAATTTTAAAGGCTGTTAGGGTTATTTTCTCTGGATGATGACAGTGAGTTTAGAGCTTCACACAGACAGAAAAGGTCAGAACTGAGTCAGATACTGTATGCCCAGCTGTGTTGGCATGCTCTTTGGGTGCCCAGCCTAGTATCAGGAGCACTAGCTTGGTTCTCTGCTCTGGCAAATAAAAGCAGCAGTCACAGATTACTACGCAGTAGTCTATGGGGGTAACTAAAAAGCTCTGTGGAATGCATGCTCACTTTATTTTGTATTCTATATTTCTAAAACTACACATATTATTTAAATCTGTTATATTGCTAGTAAAGTTGTCTTTTAAAATCGGCTAAGAACCATCTGTAACTCCAATTCCAGGAGAACTCCAGTTCCAGGGGAATCCGTGACCCTCTTCTGACCTCTGTGGCATTGCACGACACGTGTGCACAAACCTACATGCAGACAGTACACTCATACACATACAAAAGTAAATAAAATTAATAAAAAATATTTTTAAATCGAATCTCTAAGATAGTTTTTCTCCTTAAAAAGCTAGATATATTAAGCTTGGTGCTTACTTTTCATACTCTTAATAATTGGTGGTAGCTATAAAATTTTAAAAAGTCATCAAGTTATCCTTCTGTATCAGTTTTGTTTTCTGCTACAGTGATAAATAACCCAATGAACACAAATTAAAGGAGAAAGGGCTAATTTAGCCTCACAGTTCAAGGGTTCAAGCCCATCATAGTAAGAAAGTCAGGAAAACAGGAGATTGAGTGACTGGTTATATTGTAGCTACAGTCAAGAGGCAAAGAACAAAGATAACTTCTGGTGCTCAACTGGGTTTCCTTACTTCATGAAGTCAGCATCCTCTGCTGGGAGAATGGACCTGTCTGGGACTAAGACAGTCCTCCCAGACCACTTAAGGCAATCAAAGTAATCTATCACAGACATACCCAGGAGCCCATCTCCAGGTAAATCTAGATTCTATCAAGTTGACAACACTAACCACCACACCTTCCAAGTCCTTCCTTAATCTACAGTAGAATGGCAAGTAAGTTTATCTTGGGATTTCACAATTCAAGACTTTTAGTAGATATCTGTCATTTGTATGGACTTGGCAATGATTTTTCAAAGCAATGTGCAATTCTGAATTAAAATTTCAAATTAATTTCTCAACTTTAAATACGTTTAGAATAACTAAAATGCTACCTCCCTTATATATTGATGAGGGTAATACTGTTTCTTTCCCTTGATTATTCTATCATTCATGTTTGCTTCATTGTTTTAAATGATATTTTGGAAAACACTTGATTTTGCTTTTAAAATTAAACCATGAAGACAAGGCAGATCCTTAAATTTTAAATGATTCATAACTGTGATACTGTTATTAATCACCAAATAAAGCTGTGCACATTTGGGGCTCTTTCAGAAAATCACACATATAATGTATATAAGTTCCCAAGGGCCTTACTGAACTAGGAAGAAAATGACTGGTTCATAAATAACCTCTTCTGAATGTCATTGATATTAGTGCCACAGTCTGTGATTGGGGGGAGGGGGTAAGTCACTCTGCAGCCAGTGATAAATCCATGTTGCCCTACTCAGTTACAGAATTGATACAATTCAGAAACAAGGTCGTACATTTTATTTTCTCTTTCTCTTTTTCTTAAATTTTATTTATTTTGTATGTGTATGGATGTACTGTCTGCATGTAGGCTTGTGCACCTGTGTCGTGCAATGCCGCGGAGGTCAGAAGAGGGCATCAGATTGCCTTGGAACTGGAGTTAAAGACGGCTCTCAGCCGCCATGTGAGTGCTGGGGATCGAACCCAGGTCCTCTGCAAGATGGCACTTTCCTGGATTATGCATATTGTTCAAAGGGAAATTAAAGCTTTTCTTCTTTGCTTTCTTCTAGTTCAATGACTATTCACAGAAGGTCGTTGGTGATTTCACCATTGCAGTAAGCTCTTGGTCCAAACCTATCAGATTGCAGAATTCCTTCTTTCCTTGGAAACCAAGCAGGACATTTCTTCACCACTCTCCCCTCTAGGTCCAAAGTAGACTCTTAGATGATATCATTGTTGACATGAGATTGTATGAGCAGTATCACTGACAGGCAGAGTATTGGGTTACAAGAGAAATATTTCTAAATGATCAATATGGAGATGTAGATTTTTTATTTGAAGTGATCAAAACTTCAGCTCCTCTGATGCCTGCTTTGCCTCTTTCTGCTCAGGGAGAGGCCAGGAGGTGACAGGTTCAAGTCACCACTAACCCGGCATTCCCACTTGTCTTTCCAGATTCTTAGTGGGACAATCTTTCATCTTCTGAGGATCAGATCTTGTCTGGCACAGTCCACTCGCCTCACATCTCCTGGCTCTTCTCTGCCACTATAGGAATATAATTCTTTATGCATCTTTCTAGAACACTCTTGCACACCTTCATTTGTTTTTATTTTTATTTATTTACTTACCTTATCTCTTTGCTCCTAATGATGAACAAATGACAACTTTTGATAATATGGCTTTTCAAATGAGTCACAAACACCCAGTCTTTGCATACTAGCACTGAAGTTTTGCTCTGAGTTGTGTAGATATGCAAATTATTTATTGAGCTTTAAATGTTGGCCTTTGAATTGGAAGCTACTTGGTTTGAGAGAAACAGTACTGAGATGTAGTAAAACACATACATCAAAATCCATTCATTAAATGAAGTCTTTTCATTCATGTTAAACTAAGAACATTCCATGCAATTCCTGTGGGATTTTCCTAGGACTGCAAGCATCACCAACTTATCTTTATTTGTCTGACTAATCCTGTTAATGTTTAACATAGAGCAATTGCCGACTCACTCACTTAGATCTGTACTGACCACCCCACCAGCTGGCAGGCCAGCTGGACGCCATGAAATCACACCACTCAGGCACACACACATGTAAAACTAAAGAAATGTGCCTTTCTGGAATTTTCTATTCAATATTTTCATCCTGAGGTTGACCTCAAGTAACTCAAAGTGCAGAAAAGTAAAACTGAACTTAGAGGGGACCTTTTTGTTTCGTGCTCACTCTTGGCCAAATAAATATACAAGTTAACTGCACATCTGTTTAACTAAAGAAGAGAATCATGTGTCTTATTTGGTTGTAAACATCCTCTTTCTGAAAGAAAGCCTACCATGTCAGTATCTCCCATAACTGTAATACTTTGGCCACAGGCCAAAACACTGAATAAGAAAAATTTTAACACTATACCAGATGCTAAAAATATGTTTCATAATCTTATTACTTGTCTTTCTATTTGAAAATAGTAGTATCAACAAAGCCAAAGCTGCAGAAGGAAGAAAACTGAGCCGTGGTGGACGATAAGTGTAAATTTAAGTGTTCAATATTGAATTAATTCTATTAGTGATAATTTCTCTTCTAATCTATTTACAAAAACTAAGCATTCACATGTGCTAGTATAGCCCAGAACTCAGGAAAATGAGGTGGAAACATTTTGAGCATGGGATTAGCTTATGCAGCAATGTGAGACTCTACCTCAAAAAATAATAACAAAGCAGATAGAAACTGGAAAAAGCATGACTTTTTGAGGCTTAATATATAGCATAATATATAATACAGATACACTTGTTTAAAGATATGTTTTTTAAATTGTTGAACATTTTGGGGACACTGAAGATTTCAAAGGCCAGGTTCATAGACAGGAAAAAAAGTCAGAAAGGTACTCATGTGGGGCAGGTTTCCTCTGTGGACATCAGCAGTTTTGAAGGAGCATGTGAGAAGGTTCATGGTTTTTCATCTAATATANATATAGTCTATTGGTTCTTTAAACATGCATGGCCACAGTCCACAGGATGTTCTTCCCTCCTTGGACCAGACTCACAGCTTTACAAGGCTATAAGCCTTGAAATTGTCCCTGGCCAGCAAGCTTACAATTCCAGGCAAGGTGGGGGAGAGAACCATGAGAAGTCACCTGGAGACAAAGGAAATGGACCCAGAGAGAGGCTGGGAGAAAGACTCAGTTTTATTCATGCCAGCAATGTGTTTCTATATTAAAAGCTACTGTGCTCTGGGCAAGGAAGTAGGGGGCAGGAGGGAGGGAACCACTTTGGCTCCTACTGGGGGCAGGAGAGCTCCTGTTTATGTAAACAGTAAACTAGAGGTGTGACATTTTGCTCATTATCTTGAAGGATGAGGCCTTCAGGGTCTGGAACTTTGCAGAGATAGGCGAGGCAGGAAACACTGCAATATCCCAACCTCACGGACCTACAGATAACTCACAGAGACAATTTAAATGCCCACAGAGATATCAGATAACTCATGGAAGCCCCGGCACAGAATTTGCAGTCCCTACCTCAAGCCAGACAAAGTCTTATTCCTACAACAGTTAACTTCTCTTGACAATCCTACAATGTAAGAATGAGATGGATGTAAAGCAAACTAGAAGGTCAGCCTGCAACTGCCTCTTAGCTGTAGTCCACAGCCCACAGTAAATCATGTAAGTTCTACAATTAAATTAAGTGAACTAACGAATGCTAGACTACTGTGACTCAGTATCCAGGACAATTCCTTTTTACTCCCGAGTGATGTTTATAGATGTCCTTATTCAATATCTGGATAACAGGAAATCAATGTAGAAGGTAAAAAATACACTGCCTACCACCTACAGACAAGAACAGAAGAACACAGAAAATAGAAACAGATTCATAGAATATCCAGATAATTCAACTATCCTACTGATGCCAAAGGCTGTACTTGTAATGTTCAGATAATGGAAAGGCGAGATACACTGTTTAATTTAAACAATGAACTAGTATTTAGAATTAAGAACTTTAAGGGGAAAGTTAGTAAACTAAAACATGGGTTATAAAAAAATTCCCAAAATGAAATGTTGGAAATCTAAAGAATGAAAATATAAAAATACAGTTTGAAATTGGACAGAAATGCAAGAGAATGTATATATGTTGTATAGTGCATATTTGGAGTTCCAAAAATAAGAGAGGGGAAGAAGATGAGATGATAGCAACAATAAGAGCTGGGAAGACTTTGAAACTGAAGACATAAAATTAAAAATTCAAAAAAATTCTATGAATTCCAATCAGAATGAATAAGAAAGTGATTAAAAATACTTAAATGCACCAAGGTAATCAGCTGAAAACCAGGCAAAACAGGGAAATCTCATGTACCTACAGCAAAACATTCATTTCCTTCCAAGGTACAATCTTCAGATTGCAAGTCAGTCTTTAAAGAACAGATGAAATTCCAAGGACAACAATGTAAGCTCAAAGCCTGATATCTGGGCTTTATGTCTATGGAGACCCAAGCTTTGAAATGGCTTCTTCAAAAAGTTTAAGTACCTCTTTTGTGATGGATGGGCTTGACCATGCCACCAGGCAGGGCACCTAGAGCACAGACTCAGTTGCACATTTCTCCTTCATATTACTCAAGTAGCTCCTTTGTGAGAGTGACCAGCATGATAGTCAAGTGTCATTTCAAAGCTTTGAGTCTGGGGTGCACACATTGATATTCAGTTCTGCTGCTGACCACACATTCTATGAGCAAAACTCCACATTTATGTATTTTATACCTAGGTGCTAGCCCAGAGTCCTGGCCTGCCTGCACTGGAGGTCTCTCTGGGCATTGGATTTGTTTGTTCTTGTTTATTGGCAAATGCTTGGAAAAGAGAGCTGCTGGCACACTAGTGTTTGATAACTCTTGCTTATGTGTAAATGAGAAGAGTTTAGACATGTGTTATTGAGAGGCTTAGGCATTGCATCTTCTCACTGTGTCTTCCTCCAAAGGTACCAAGATTATAGCAGGTGTCCCTTACCTTTGCACATGCTGCCACTGGCCCTCAGAACACATGATTAACTTACTGTATTGTATGGCAACTCTCCTTTCTTCAGATGAGTAGCACTTCTTTCTCAGAAGATTTCTCTCCTGAGACAGGCCCTTGTGTCTCAGGCCTGTCCCAGCCCTGTGGAATGAAGCCTGGCCATTCTTTGTGTAAATGCTACCTTGTTTTGTGTTCTACTGATTTTTTAGCACTTATTCTAGAATGTGCTGGGAAATTAGGAGTATGTTTCACCAAAACCCGGGCAAATAGCCAAGGTACATTTGGAGAAAAGGAGCAAGTAAGATACTGAAAGAAGGATAAAACAAAAGATATCCAAATCACAGACTGCATTGTCCATGTCCACACAAACCTGATATGTAAAATATCCATCCAAAAAGTGCTAAAGGTATGACTTACTTGGTGCATGATAATAGAACATTATTTTCATATGAAACATAGAATAAAGGAAGAACCATATACACATTTTCTAGAAATCAATTCCAGGTTGTCTAAACCAAACAGTAATAAAAATGGAAACATTCACAAATATGCATGTATAAGAAATACCTCTCTGCTCATGTAAGCCCATAGAGATTTAAGAAGCTCCTCATCCTTAGACTTGATTTTAGAAAGAACTATAAATTCATACCAGAATGAGAAAGCATGTTGGAAACATTGGATAAGTAACATTTCATTACATGAGCAATATTTTAAAGAACTGACCTGGAAGCTTCCTTGCTGAGGACTAACTCTCATAGTATGGGAAGGTATTATGCAAGCTGTCAAGGGAGAAAAGTAGTCAATAGTCCTACTTTGCTGTAAAGCATATGAACCAGAATAATGACTGGCACAGCAAGATATCCCTAATGGTATGATAGTGGCACTGTTATCTTGGTGGTAACCATCAATGATCAAATTGGACTTAAGACCTGCTAATAAGGAATTTGTGGCAGGTACTGTAGATCCATCCAACTATCTGTGGCTGGAGAGGTCACAGTCTCTAGAGGAGAAACTACTACTTCCATTTTCCCACAATCAATGTAATTTCTAACTATATTCTAAACACTTTTCTTTATATGCACTAATAAATGTAGCTCTCACCCCTCACTATATTGCAGCAGATGGAGACTATTAGAGATATCCACAGCTGGCAAAATCCAGAGAATAATTCACTGTGGAGTCCCCAACCCCAAATTGTGCATCTACACCTAATGGTCAAGGAACATTGTGGAAGAGGAAGTGGAGAGGTTGAAAGAGCTAGAGGACCATCAGGCCTGCTGTGAGGTGGTATCTTCTAGACCTGACAGGAAAGCTGGACCCAAGAAATCTCAACAGCATGGTCCCCACGCAAAGCCTGAGTAAGGACAATGCCATTTGACATGCCAGTGGGGGTGGCAAAGATGTCACAAGACACAAATTTCCATCGATGAGCTGCAGGCTATCAGTAGCTGCTGAGAGGGGGAGAATCATTTTTCTCCAGGGACATGCAGTCATGGTTATTCAAACACAAGTGGTCAGCTCTAAGCACATGTACACATGAGTAGTTCTAAGTAGACTCAGTAGGTTGTGTATGAGTGCATGTGTTTGTGTGTTTACGTAATAGTGAGAGATCATGGATTTGAGAGGAAGCGTGTGAACACAGGAAGAATTGGGGTAAAAGAGGTGTGTACATAATGCAAATACAATCAATACTCAGGTATGAAATTCTCAAAATGTAAATTAAAGAAATAAATATTATATAAAATTTTGTTAAAGCTGGGTGTGGTGGTGCACGCCTTTAATCCTAGCACTCGGGAGGCAGAGGCAGGCGGATCTTTGTGAGTTCAAGGCCAGCCTGGTCTACAGAGTGAGTTCCAGGACAGCTGGGACTACAGGGAGATCCTGTCTCGAAAAGACAAAAAAAAAATTTGTTAAAAATGCAGCATGAATTTCTAAACATAACCTGTTAGAATGTTTGTAAAGTACAGATAAGGATGTGTGTTTCCTATGCCCAAACAGTTCTTTCTGTTTTTAGAGTTACATACAAAGAAAGTCTTTCTGATTCCGGGAACATATTTTTATGCAATGTTCTTTATAGACTATGTGCAAAATGTCCATTTTTAGAATGGAAAAATAACATTTGATTTTCCTTAATATGTCTTATATTTGTTTTATTATTAAGCTTTTATAGTTTCATAGCACAGTTCTTAATCAAGTTTAGACCCACTCCCCCATCCATACCCCTCCAACCCCCCACCAGACCTCATGTCTTCTGCCATAAATGGTAAGATTATGCAGTCAAGCATTTGCACCCAGATGTCCTTAAGTGAAAATTCACCCACTGCAGTCTAGTCAGCCCATCTAGAGATCATAAGTAAGGCACACTCCTCCTCACCCAGTAGCAATCAGTCTCCAATGTTTCTCAGTCTAGGGCTGGCCTGCCACCAATTTCTCTCCTCCCTTCTGGATCCTTGTATCATTGGCATGTGGTCCTATGCCACCATTGCCCACTGTATTTATTTTTTAATTTCTTGATTTTTTTTTTATTTTATTTATTTTTGTATGTGTATGAATGTACTGTCTGCATGTAGGTTTGTGTGCTTGTGTCATGCAATGCTGCGAAGTTCAGAAGAAGGTGTTGGATTCCCCTGGAACTGGAGTTAAAGACGTTTCTCAGCCACCATGTGGGTGCTGGGGATTGAACCCAGGTCCTCTGCAAGAGTAGTCGGTGCTCTTAACTGCTAGGCTGTCTCTCCAGCCCCAATTCCTTGTTTTTTAAATACATATTTACATTTGCTTTATTTTTATGCACTTGAATGTTATGTCTGTGTGCCTATGTTGTGCAGTGCCTGTGGAGGAGAGAAGAGGGCATCAGATTCCCTGGAACTGGAGTTACACAGTTGTTAGCCCCCATATGGGTGCTGGGATTTAACCCAGGCCCTCTGTAAGAGTAGGCAATGCTCTTAACTGCTGAGCCATTTCGCTAGCCTCAAATCTGACTTATATTTATATAAAATACTTGATTTTAATGTTCTCTACTAAAGTTATGATTTTAATGAAATGACACTTTTTTATTTATTTAATTATTTATTTATTTTTATGTGTATGAATGTACTGTCTGCATGCAGATTTGTTTACCCGAGTTGTGCAATGCCACAGAGGTCAGAAGAGGGTGTCTGATTCCCCTGGAACGGGATCTAAAGACGGTTCTCAGCCACCATGTGGATGCTGGGGATTGAACCCAGGTCCTCTGCAAGAGCAGTCGGTGCTCTTAACCACTAGGCCATCTCTCCAGCCCAGAAATAACACTTTTAGTATTTACATATACATTCCATAGATAGAGACATGGCGAAAACATGGGGATAAACCTTGTGTCTTCTGGAAGTGCCATCACACAGACAGGAATGAGCATTCCTAGAGTCTTGATCTTGACCTCTAAATGTAATTCCCCAATACAATAATCCAAGATGCCCTGGAGAAATGGCTGGTTTTAGGACTGGGGCAAAAAAAATACAGGAACATCGTGAAATAACTTATAGTGTCAAGAAGTAAGAAACTGCTGAATACTGAAATAGTGGCTGAGTGTGCAGGGCTATAGGAATTAGTGGAAAGATTTCTTATTGGCTAAGCAATGAATTTGATGACAAAACAAGTAACTAAAGTTATTAACTTTTCTATAAAAGAATAAAGTATACAGGAGTCCATGCCACAGTAAACAACTGTGCACATGAACAACAGGGGGGCAGTCAAATCTTCCTTGCTGTAAACTCAACAAACTTTAAAGATAGTGTTTGCCAGAAGTATAGGATGGACTTCATGACTTTCTTCTAGAAAGCAGAATAGGAGAAAGTGTCAATAGAGTGAGGCCAGTGGAAAAACCCAACATACCTGATCTCCACTTTGCCCTGAGATCATGGGATATTATTGTCACCTCTCTGTAGACCTCCCAAAACACTCATGACCACACTTTGACCATTACAAAATTGTTTGGAAAACACAAATTGAGAGCCATTTAGTGAAATAACCTGAGCAGGGTCCTCATGACTGTCAAGGCTTCACAAATGAAGAAAGACTTAGAAAATGTCACAGATCAGAGGAAATACATACATTATACAGGGAGGAGTATTAGACAGGATTCTGGAGCAGAAAATGTTTGTTAGGAGAATTAGAAATAAGAGTCTACCAATACTGGTTATTAATTTTATGAATGTTGCATGATATTGAGTTAACAACAGGAAAAGGGTGGAGGCAACATGGGAAATCTGTACACTGTATTTGAAGCCTAACTTTGAGCCTAAAATTACTCTGAAGCTAATGTTTATTTATAAAGCACATTATAATTCAGGATACTGACAATACCAAATGCTGGTGAGTATGTGGAAGAGCAGACATTCCCTTTATGATCATTAATGATGATAAAGTTCACATACATGAGAAGACTGCTTGATACGTCCTTAAAGGAAAAAAAAAACAAACTTGTGTCACAAAAATCTGAATACACATGCCCATAATAACTTTATCCATAACTTCTAAATCCTTGAAGCAACCATGATGTTCTTTCATAGGTGAGAGGATAAATAAGCCATGCTAGAGTCAAACAATGAGGGATTACTCATCAACAAAAGTAAGTGACCAACAAAGCCATGAAAAGACATAATTGTTTAAGTCATTACAAAGTGTAAGAACCAAGTCCTAAAAGGCAGAATTCTGTGATTCCTGTCACAGTGCATTCTGGAGACAGTAGACAGGGGAAAGATCAGTATTCTGAAGGCTTTAGGGAAGGACTGTTGAGCCTTCAGTGCTCTGAAATTATCTGCCTGTTACAGTGAGTATGTGGCATTTTAAATTTGTCCAGACCATACCAGCTCACTAGTACTGATCATCCCCATAGCTTGAATCCAGTCCTTCCACTCCTCTCAGGTCTGAAAAGATAGTTTGGACTTGCATCAAATGTGTCAACTTATGTACAAGTTTCTTTTCTGGGGCGACACTGAAATACCCAAACTAAATATTTGCATGCAAAGGTTTCTTGTCCTTTTTTGACAGCAAACTCCTGGAACTATTGGACAATAATTCTACCTTACAAGGTTTGCTTGACAGTAATCTAACATAATAGTTTGAGCATTAAATTTATTTCTAGTTTCTAATGTAACATAACCAAATAACATTTTCATTTAAATATTCATTTATTCTTTGGGAAAGGGATTGAGTAAACAAAAATAAACTTTCAAGTGCTATATTAGGCATCTGGAATTTTTAAAAGCCGATTTCCTGCTCTCATAACAAAAACATTGGCTGGTCACTCTGTGAATCATCGAGGGCACTCTGGCCTGCTGAGGGCTTTGTGAACACAGGTAGTTGTGTCTGGCATTTCAAGCTAGCCCTTGCTTGGTCATTGCCTAGTAACATTTCCTAAAATAGAACATAGATGGTACAATGTTTTATAGTTATGAAGAATGCTAGATTAGGAACATCATATACAGACACATGTAGAGATGTAGGACAAAAGTGTTACAGTGTGAGAGAAGGCTGGAGACACTAGAGAACCTGTACCTGG
The DNA here is from genome assembly GCA_009823505.1 of Rhizomys pruinosus. NCBI lineage: Eukaryota > Metazoa > Chordata > Mammalia > Rodentia > Spalacidae > Rhizomys > Rhizomys pruinosus. The sequence continues at coordinate 136,654 of VZQC01015255.1, read as the reverse complement.
ACTCAAGCAAACTTGAGCAAGCTGGATCTTTGAAGACAAGTGTGATGGAGTTGTAGGGACTCCTGGTGGATTGGACAATTTGTACAATTTCTCAGGCCCTAGACCTTATGTGATACTCAAGATGCTGAGCATTTGGCCACAGAGCTCCTGGGGCTCATCTAGATTGGTCCAGTGTTTGGAGAGTTTTGGTATTGTCAGGGTGTATATTTGCACTGCAGCTCTAGTCAGGAAACTACTTGATGTAGGACAGAGCCTTAAAACTAAGTCAAGATAATGGTAAACGAGATAATGATTAATCAGTGCATCCACACATGCAGATGTATGCGTACACCCATACTCCTCCTGTGGCAAGTCCTTGTATTTTCTTTCAGGGTTTTGGTAAACATTCAAGGTAATGGGTTCCTTTATGATATTGTGACCTTTTCACATCTATGTATCATTGTTCTTGACTCCTAATCACCACCCTTCACCCTTTCTTATTCCCCCAACTCTCATTGTTGTTCCCCTTCCCCACATCAAATATTCCCACTCTACTTTTGTGGCTTATATATGGACATGCATATATTCATATATATTTAACTTTAGGTTTTATATGTAAGAAAATGTGATATTTGTCTTTTATTTCCCCTCTGCAATTATCCTCTATTGTATTGATCTCCCTTTAGCTTTCTATTAGACCCCCTTCGTGTACCTACATAATGCCTACACCCACATAATCCCCTCTTGCATATGAAGGATGAATCCAACTGGTTGAGATGTTACAGATGATATGCACAAAAATTCAATAAGTAAATTTAGAAAGGCAGGTAGACCCTGATACAAAAATAGTGAGTGACTTCAATACTTCACTGTCATCAATGGACAGATCATCCAGAGGAAAAATTAACAAAGTATCTTCAGAGTTAAGCTGCATCATGGATCAAATGGACTTAACAGAATAGACACCCAATATTTGACAAAGGCACCAAGATTACAAAATGGAGAAAAGACACTTGTAGAGATACATTTTCCTCTTAGAACTTCCTTGGCTATATCTCATTGGTTTTAGTAATTTTTGCTTTTTTCTTAATTTGATCATAGGATTTTAATTTTTTAATACTCTTTTTGTTTATTTATTTATTTTAATTTTATTTATTTATTTTATTTATTTATTAATTATGTGCCAAATTAATTTTCTCAGCCATTCCTCAGTGCAGTTTCATCCACTGAACTCTAGAAAGCTTATCCAGACTCCCTTCCTTTAAGAAGACAAGCTCTTTTCACCCAGTAGTAATCACCTGCCAATATTTCTTCAGGTAAGATTGGGTTCTGATGCCCATTTCCCAGTTCCATGTTGTGTTTTTCTCTGAGTTTGCATGGGTCTTATGCATGCTGACACAATTGGTGTAGGTTCATAGGAGCAGGGTCCTAGGATCTTGTAGGATGCTGTTTTCCATATGGTCATGCATCACCTCCCTGACTCTTACAATCTTTCTGCCCCCTCTTCTACAATGATCCCTGAGCCCTGGGTAAATGATGCTTAATACAGGAGACATGTCCATGGACTCACACTCTCCAGATGCCTAATCTCCATTGTTTGGCCATTTATGATCTTTTGAGTTCCTGGCTACCTGTTGCAAAAGGAAGCTTCCTTAATGAGAGCCAAAAGATGAACTAGTGTCCTCTTTACCCCTTGTTGTATGTTGTCTGAGCCTCAGGTGTAGAGGTTGCATTAGAGATTTGCAATTTAGTCTTGGGCAATTCACAGACAATGTCCGTGTGTGACCAGTTGTGGTACAGTGTAGTAGTCTGCATCTAGTGCAAAAGAAGCTTCTTTCTTGAGTGGTGTCAGAGATATTCATCTATAAATATGAGGATACATATTTTGCACTTAGTAAGAAGTTACATTTGCCTAGGGATGTGACAGCCTTGAGGATTTCTCTAAGATGGATGAGCTCTCCAGACATGTGTACTTGGCTTTGTTTACAGTACCACACATGAGCTTCCTCCAGTTGGCTGGGCTTTAAGTCCACTTACTTAGCTGCTGATTGTCCCCAAGATAAAAGTGTCACTACTGCACCAATGTTCTATCCTGTTCCAGACACTGATATGCACAATTTGGTCTTAAAGCTGGCATTGGACCATCAATTGGTGTTCTCATTTAGCAGCTTACATAGTGCTCTCGAAAGCTATGACAGCTGGCCTTCAGAGGAGGTAACTTCCAGGTTAGTTCCAGCTCCATTGCTCCAAACCCAAACTCTGAAACATGTCCTGTCTTCAGCAATGAGGACTAACCTTCAGTTTCAGGTTCTGGGAGGTAATCAAAGGCTGTAGCAATAGCCTGTATAGTTTGGGAGTCTCTTAGGCTACCCTGGCAAATAACCCAACGGAAGATTTTTCCTGTCTGTCACTATTTATTATTATGTAATCTTCAGCTATGTACATGGACTCATGTAGAGATATTTTTATATGCAGTATGTCATTAATATTGTTAGACTAATATGATTCCCTCAGGGGTTTTTTTACACCAGCTAGATGTTATTTATTTCTCCTCTCTCCCCCTCTCTGTCTAACCTTGCATTCATGTCTTCCTCATTTAAAGTGCACCAATTTTTCTCATTTCTCCCTTGATAATACCAGTCTTCTATGGTCCCACCTCTCTTGTGCTCTTTTTTCCCTTTATTCTGAAATTTCCTTTTAGAGCCCTCCATGTAATTAGCATTTATTTCATGAAATTGAGACCCCCCAAAGTGAGTACATAAGTATTTGTAATTGACATATATTTTGACAGATTGTGTGCAGTAGTCTTCTCCATCACTTCTGTTTGGGGCTTGAAATCTATTTGATAGCAGTATAACTATGACTATGTGCTATTGATTCTCACCCTTTCAATTTCAGTCTTTGTGTGTTTTTTCTGTGAGGATTCTTCTTGGAAAGACATAATTAGTAGATGGATCTCGTGTTTTTCATCCAATTAGCTTATGTGTATTTATTAAATTGGGAGAAGTTTTCAGATTCATATGATACATTGGTTGTTTGTGGTAGGTCAGTTTACTGTGTTGCCCATAATTAACTCTTTCCTAGTTTTCCTTTTATGTACTCCTCTCTGGAAATTTATTTTCTTGTGTTCTTATGCCTTAGACTGTCTTTCTTCCTTCTGTGCTTAGAATTCCTTTAAATATCTTTTGAAATGATGGCTTGTTAGTCATGAATTGTTTTAGTTTATACTTGTCTTAAAATATCTTTATTTCTCTGTCAATTTAATAAAAATAAACTTTGCTAGATGTAGAAATCTTGTTTGACAGTTATTTTCCAGGTCTTGAAATATATCCCATTATATCTTCCTGGATTTTAAGGTTTCTGTTGAGAGGTCTGAAGTTATTCTGCTATGTTTTCTTTAGTAAACAAGTTAGTATTTTTCTCATATAGCATGGAATACTGTTTCTTTCTCATAGAGCTTTGATTCTCGTGTGCTCTGGAGAGGTGGTTCTGTAGTCACTTCCACCGGCATTTAGAATGTGCTTGGATATTCATTAATTTCTCTAGCTGTTGGACATGTTTTACTATAATATCAATTAAGAGGCTTTCTAAGCTTTGAGTTTTGATTTAAGCTCCTCTACCTGAGATCTGGTCTCTCAGTTGTATACCATCATTCTTAGACAGTGCAGTCATACTCATTTTTTTGCTGATATTTCTGTTTATCTGTTTATCATCCTCCTTGCCTTCTATTCACAGTCTTTCCTGTGCTTGGTGTACACATTTGTATTGTATTCTTCTGTGTTTCTATTTGTTACAAATGTTTTTCACTCCCAGCATTTCTGTTTGGCTTTCTCCTCCCAGAATGTGTTTCCTTTTTTGAAGTTCTCATTCATGTTGGTGACTTTCTCGTCTTTGCTGTTCATTTTCTCATTCAGGACCTGAACTTATTTACTGACTTCATTTATTTGCCTTTATTTTTAATCCCAGTTGAAGTCACCACATTGATTTAAAATTAAATCTTGAATTTTTCCTCTGGCATTTGACCATTTCCACATCTTTGAACTCAGATTTCATTACTATCTTGTGAAGTAATGTTGCAATTCTTTCATATGTTTCCTGATTGGGTGTGATACTCTGTACCTCTGCTGGGATAGACAGCTCACCCATCTTTAGTTGGGAATCTTTTTACACTTGTTTTTTTTTTTTTTTTTGGTATTTTTGAGACAGGGTCTCCCTTTTAGTACCAGGTGTCCTGGAGCTCGCTCTGTAGACCAGGCTGGCCTTAAACCCACAGAGATCCACCTAACTCTGCCTCCTGAGTGCTGGGATTAAAGGCGTGTGCCACCATGCCCGGCTAGTTGGGAATCTTTTTAGAGAGCACCAGTTATTCAATTTTTGTGTACCTCTAAGAGAGGAGAAATCTCTGTGACCACAATATCAAACTAAAGAAGTACATAAACATGAAGTCATGTTGAATTTTCTCAAAGGCCCGCATTAATTGAGATGACCATGTGGTTTTTGTCTTTCAGTCTGTTTATGTGCTTTATAACATTTATTGATTTACATATGTGGAAACATCCCTGAACCCCTGGTATGAATCTGACTTGGTCAAGATGGATGATCTTTTTGATGTGTACCTGTATGTAGTTTGCAAGTAGTTTCTGAGAATTTTCACATCTATGTTCATTAATGAAATGGGTCTAAACATTTCTTTTTTGCTTGTCTCTTTGCCTAGTTTCGGCATTAGAGTCATGCTGGCTTCATAGAAGGAATTTGAGAGATTTCCTTTTGTTTCTATCCTCTTGAATAATTTGAGTAATAGTGGCTATAGGTCCTCTTTAAATGCCTTGTAGAATTCTACCATGAATCTATCTGGGCCTGGGCTTTTTTTTTCATAGTTGGGAGGTTTTTTTTTAATTACAGTTTCAATTTCTTCATATATTATGGGTGTGTTTAAGCTGTCAATCTTCTTGGTGATTTCCATGATTTCAGATATTCATCCATTTCTCTTAGCTTTTCAAATTCAGTGGAGTATGGGTTTTTTTTAATTTTTTTAAATTTTATTTATTTATGTATGTGTATGAATGTACTGTTTGCATGCAGGTTTGTGCACCCGTGTCGTGCAATGCCGCGGAGGTCAGAAGAGGGTGTCAGGTTCCCCTGGAACTGGAGTTCTCCTGGAATTGGAGTTTTGGACGGTTTTCAGCCGCCATGTGGGTGCTGGGGAATTGAACCCGGGTCCTCTGTAAGAGCGGTCGGTGCTCTTAACCGCTAGGCCATCTCTCCAGCCCTGGAGTATGGGTTTTTAAAGTATTCCCATATGATTGTTTGGCTCTTTTACTTATCTGTTGTAATGTTTCCCTTTTCATCTCTAATTTTATTGATTTGGAGTTGCTCTTTCTTTTGATCAACTAGGCTAGAGATCTATGTATCTTGTTTATCCTTTCAAAGAACCAATTCTTTGATTCATCTATTCTTTGTATTGTTCTCTTTGTTCCTATTTCATTGATTTCTGCTCTGATTTTTGTTATTTCTTCTTGTCTAGAGGGAATTGGACTTGAGGGAACATTCCTCAATAGAATTAAAGCTATATACAACAAACCAACAGCAAACATTATTCTAAATGTGAAAAAAAATTAGAAGCATTCCCCTTAAAGTCCGGAACCTGGATAGGCTGCCCCCTATCCCCACTTCTTTTCAATAAAGTGCTTGAAATGCTCATGAGAGCAGTAAGACAAGAAAAGGAAATTAAAGAAGTACAAATTAGAAAATAGGAGGTCAAACTATCCCTTTTTGCAGAGGATATGATAGTTTACCTAAGAGACACCAAAAGTTCCACCAGAAAACTCCTAGCAATGATTAACAATTTCAGTAAAGTGGCAAGATACAAAGTTAACCTAGAAAAATTGATAGCCTTTCTTTATGTCAATAACAAGCAATTAACAAAGGATTACAAGGAGACCTTCCCATTCACAATAGCCTAAATAAATAAATAAAATATCTAGGAACAAGCCTGACCAAAGATACAACCTCTACAATGAAAATTTTAAATCCCTGAAGAAGGAGATTGAAGAAGACACCAGAAGATGGAAGGACCTCCCATGCTCATGGATTAGAAGAATGAATATAGTAAAATGACCATCCTGCCCAAAGTAATATACAGATTCAATGCAATCTCAGTTAAAATCCCCATGAGCGTCTTTACAGATCTAGAAAAAAAAGACATCCTAAAGTTCATATGGAAAAGCAGAAGACCCAGAATAGCCAAAACAAACCTGAGCAAAAATAGCAATGCACGGGGGAATTACTGTACCAGACTTGAAACTGTATTCCAGGGCTATAGTCATAAAACAGCCTGGTACTGGCACAAAATCAGACCTGTAGATTAATAGGACAAAATTCAAGACCGAAACATGAGCACATGCAGTTTCAGCTACCTCATATTTGACAAAGGGGCCAAGAAGACTCAATGGATGAAAGACAGAATCTTCAGCAAATGGTGTTGGCAAAACTGTATCGCCACTTGTAGAAGAATGAAACTAAACCTCTACCTCTCACCCTGTGCAAAAATAAACCTCAAATGAATCAAAGACCTCAAGGTGAAATCCAAATCTCTGAAAATAATAGAAGAAAATGTTGGCAGTAACCTACAAGACATAGGCATAAAAAAGATTTTTCTAAATCAGACAGCAGCTGCACAAAAATAAGGTCAAAAATTGACAAGTGGGACCTTATTAAATTCAAAAGCTTCTATACATCGAAAGAAACAACCAAAGAAATGAAGAGGAAATCCACAGAATGGGAGGAAACCTTCACCAGTGATACATCCAACAGAGCATTAACATCGGGAGTATATAAACTACTCAAAAAACAAAGGAGCAAGAAAACAAATCACCCACTCAAAAGATGGAGTAAAGAGCTGAATAGAAACTTCATAAATGAAGAAGTAAGGATGGCTGAGAAACATCTTAAAAGATGTTCAGCATTGCTAATAATTAAGGAAATGCAAATTAAAACCACCTGGAGATTTCATCATACTCTAGTAAGAGTGGTTATGATCAAGAAAACAAAAGATACCAAGTGCTACAGAGGTTGTGGGGAAAGGGGAACACTCTTCCACTGCTCGTGGAAATGGAAACTCGTACAACCCTATGGAAAGCAGTGTGGAGACTCTCAAAAGACTCAAAATGAGCCTACCACCCGACCTAGTTATACCACTCCTGGTTATATACCCACAAGACTCATCCTACTGCAAAGATATATTCACATCTATGTTTGTTGCAGCTCTCTTCACAATAGTGAAGAACTGAAACAAACCCAAGTACCCTCAACCAATGAGTGGATAAAGAAAACGTGGTACATCTACACAATGGAATTCTATGAATCAGTAAAGAAAGATGACATCATGAACTTTGCAGGTAAATTAATGAAACTAGAAGCCATTATCCTAAGTGAAGTAGCACAGTTCCATAAAAACAATGTATGGTATCCCTCGTTTGTTGATCCTACCACCAAATCTCTATTTGTAATGCAAACAGAATAATTATTTTTCTTTCTTTTTTAGTAACTATAATACCTGATGTCTGATGTTACTCGTCAACTTGCTATGTAATGTAGGAATATAAAGTAAAATTTTTTTTCTTTATGTGCATACAACCCTACTGTCAAAATGTGAATCCCTAAACATGTTTTAGAAGTAACCTATAGTTTATTTTCAGACATCATAATTTTGCTATATGTGATATATTATATATATGCATATTTTGGAGTGACAGAAATTGGAAGGAACATCAACAACAAAAAAGACTGGATCAAAGAACTGACTGAAACAGTAAACTTCCACATCAAAAAATTTAAAAAAGACAGAAAAAGATGCAAGACACATATGGCAGAATGCATGAGCTCTAGCAGAGTGGGGGGCAAGGAAGAGGGGGGTGGTCTAAATTTAATTAAGAAATGTTGCATGAAGTGCACAAAAATTAAATAAAATAAATAAATCAATACATAAATACACTTCAATATTTCTAAAGTCAACTCCTAACATACCAATGCCCACAAAAACAGTGAAAGTAATGTAGGATAAGCTATGAATATAAAAATTACTTAGGGTAAAATCAGAATTAATAATTGAACTAAATAATGTAAAGGGGTAAAAAATGTGAAAAATAATAATGTAGCTTTAAGAAAAAAGAAACAGCAGAAAAGACAAGAAGAATTTTAGTAAGAAGGGGAGAAAAGAGCAAGGAATTTTAAAAGCTGCACAACAAATAATGTATAATTAAAAGTCAATAAGAATTGGATCTTCAGTTTTATTCCATTGGTCAACTGTTCTGTTTTTGTGATGAATCAAAACCTAACTGTGGTTTTTGAAAAAAAAATGTGACAGCAAGACAACAAAAAATGAGAACAGGGAGATAAAAACATGAAGGGAAAAAGAGAAATCAAGCCCAGACCACTAAAACAATACAATGGAACAACTTCTTTCTTTTATCTAATGTTGGATCCCACCCGGTAGAAGGGATGGATGTCCAGTTGAAGTTGGAGGCCCTTCTGTTTCCTCCAGTTCACACAGATGCTGGGCCAGAAGAGGCAGTACTGCAGTTACCTAACAGGCTTCTGCTTTGTGCTTATCTGTTCTAAGTTAATACATACTAGGAGGAAGCATGGGCCATAAAGCACACAGGGTGGACATGCTCCAGAGCCCATGGAGTGGAGATGTGAGCAGCATGTTTCCTAGGCCAGGAGGAACTGATGAATCTACATAAGTGAGATTTTGATCCGTATCAAATCTAAAACTAAACATCCACGGATTCTCAAGCAGTCTTTCCCCAGTTTTCTTCAAAGCAGCATGCATTAGAATAAAATTAGAAAGTAGACTGACACAATACTAGTAATAGCACAACAAACAAAGGCAACTTTAGCTTTTCCTTTTCATTCAATCATTTTCATGTGTCTTCTTGGCAAAACCAATGTCCCAAGGATTTTCTCCTATGATTTATTTTAAGAGGTTTTCTGATATATTTTCAATTGGGTTGTGAGCTGGTTAGCTTTAGTGTCAACTTGACACACCTGGGTTGAGGGAGCCTCAATTGGGGAATTGGATCCATTGGATTGGCCTGTGGCCACATCTGTGGAGTATTGTCTTCATGGTTGAGCAGTGTGGGAGGGCCCAGCCCACAATGAGTAGTGCCACCCTGGGCAGGTTGTTGTGTACTGTATAAGAAGGCAGGCTGGGCATGGGCCAGGGGAGCAAGCAGTGAACAGCATTCCTCCATGGCCTGTGCTTCAGCTCCTGCCTCCAGGTTCCTGCCCTGAGTTCCTGCCTTGGGCTCCCTGAATGATGAACTATGAACCAGGAGATGTGAGCTGAATAAACCCTTTCCTCCCCAAGTTGGTGTTGGTCATAGTGTTTTGTCGCAGCAATGGAAGACAAACTAGGACAGGTTGTATACATGGCAAGAAGTAAGGATCCATCTACAATGTTCTTTTTCCTTTTGTTCGTACTTATTCTTTTATCTGAATACTATTTTTTATTATTTGTTCATTTTTAAGGGATTCTACAATATAATAACACAGTTGTTTGCAGATAACATTGATGTTACTCAGTTTGCCATACAATTTGGTAATTGGTGCATTTTGCAAGTATCTATGTCCAAATTTTGAACAACCCAAGGTTCCCATAGTCCAGTTGGAGAAGCTTGTATGCACAGGCATGTTGATCAATTAGGAGTCCAGACTATATTGCTATAGTCTCATGATTCACTCCAATCTCTCTGCAGCCCTTACATTCTACTATGCCTCCTCTTCTGCAATTTGTTCCCTGGGCTTTGGGAAAGGGGCACAAGTGGGTGAGAAGAAAACAGTCTACTTTCTTTGGAGTACTCATTTTGGACTCTAGTCTGTTCAGGTTGTTTCCCTTCATGGATTGACAGCTTGTCCAGTGATACCTTTTTAGTCATGCTAACAAAGCACAAGCAATTGGATGTACAGGCATTTAAGCAGTACTAATTATCATATCAAGCTAAGCTGTGAGCATAGACACAGATGCTTGGATGGTATGCTAATCCACAAACTGTGGTTTCTCTATATAGGGTGACAAGTTCTTATTGTGGCTTATAACATCTCCTAAGCACTAGAGGACATAAGCTTGTGGCATCCGCTGTGAGTTATTCCTCCAAGGAGAGAGCTAATAGCCAATTAGATTTGGGATGTATATAGACACTTGGCTGCCACTGTTGCACAGTATCTCCAGGCAGTTGAGGTGTAGCTGATACTGACGGAGAAGTCTTGCTTGTCTCAGGGAGACCAATATTTTGCTGTATTGCTTTAGTGGCCTTTGATAATGCTCTCTGGCGTTTCAGAGGCCAGTTGTACGTTAGCAAGTGTAGTCTCAACATTTTTTCATGCTCACACCAGGTCTTCGACAACAGGGACTTACTGCCTTTCTCCTTGCATATATCCCACTTATAGGCAAAAGGCCTTTATAATTTGGGGAGGGGTTGAATCCCCTAGCCAACATCTCCTAGGCAGAATAATTCATTGCTGATGTCAGAGCTTTCCTGTACTAATATATTTTGCTTAATTACACAGCTTATAAAGACTTTACTATTGAATTTGGCTCTAGATAGAGAATTATCCTTTCACAGTTCCTATGCCTATCAGTCAATTAAAAAAAGAGTAGTTATACCTTTTTTATAAAAAAATACTGGGTCAAAGTTCTGACTGAAATAGCAAACTTCTGCCCCAAACAGTAAACTTCTGCATTGAAAAATTTTAAAAAGACTAAGAAAAAGATGAAAGACATGTACAGCAGGATGCATGAGCTCTGGTGGGGTGAGGGCAAGAAAGTGAAAATGGGTCTAAATTTGGTTAAGAAATAATTGTATGAAATACACAAAACTTCAATATAAATGAAAGATTTTATTTATTAAGAGCAACCACCTGAAAGAACATCAGATAACTTGCTAAATGGAAATAGTCAAACTCAAACAATTATATTCCATATGATGTCATTTACATATCCTGAAGCTGACAAAATTACCGAAATAAAGAAAAATGTGGTAGTTTCCACAGATTATGGGGGAAAGGAAGAAACTGTGACTAGGAAAGGGCAGCACAAGGACAATGTGTGTGTGCAGATGTCTGCTGTCCTGACAGTGTCAGTGCTAATACTTTCATATTATGCTTTTGCAAGAAGTTCCTGCTGGGGAAAATGAGTAAAAGGCATGTGGAAATTGTGTGTTTAATACAACTACATGTAATTCCATAGTAATGTCAAAATAAGGAGAAAAATAAAGACTCAGAGACAAAAAGATTAGGGAGTACAGAACCTGCATATCTCTATAGCAACAAATGTTGAAAGAAGTTCTTCACATGGAAAAATATTAATATTATACAAAATTGGATTTATAAAAATAAGAGGATAGAAAAAGTATAAAGAAAAATATTTTTTGAAAAGAATATTAAAAGATAACTGTGAAAAGAAATAAGAGAAACAGTGTAGTGTCTGTTGAGACACGTGGCAGAAAGAAAAAATGGGTATGTACCCTAGCAGCCCCTCTCCCTTCAGCTCCTCTTCCCTCTCCCCCCATGGTCTCTTGCCATTTTCCTGGCTCCTGTAGTTAGATCAGGATATAGATTTATAGCTAAGATCCACAGATGAGGGAGAACATGCATCACTTGTCTTTGGGTCTGTATCTCCTCACTTAGCGAGACAGTTTCCAGTTCCATACATTTACCTGAAAATTTCATTTTTCTTTATTGCCAAAAATAACTCCATTGTGTAAACATGGCACATTTTCATTATCTATTCATCAGGCGAGAGACAGTTATGTTGTTTCCATTTCCTAGCTTTATGCAAAGAACAGGAATAAACACCGCTGAGAAAGTATCTCCACAGTAGGATACTATAAGCTGTCAAGGAGAAAACCAACAATGGTCCTACCTACCTGTAAACCACAACCACAACAAGGATCAGACCAGCAAAGTTTTTTCTCTTGGCGACAATCAACAACTGTCTAGACTTAAGTGCTTCTCAGTGGGAGGGAATTCATGCATGGTAATGTAAACATAGTCAAGTGCATATGGCTGGAGAGGTCATAGACCCTAGAGAGAACTATGTCTGTCACTTCTCTAGACCAGCATACTTTGCTACTGTATTCTCAATATACATACTTATATTTATAGAAAAGTGTACCACTTATTACTCATCCAAGAAGCTTCTTTTTGCAGCTGATGGAGAGTAATACAAAGTCCTACAACCAGTCAAACACAAAATAAGTGACTGTGAGGTACCCAGCCCTAAGTGCTAAATCTACAATGCAACATCTACACCTAAGGACCCAGGAACATCATAGTGGAGGGGGCAAAAAGAAAGTAAGAGCCACAAGTATGAGATACCTGCTCATCTACTGCTAATTAATACATTGTAGATATGAGAGGGAAGCTACATCAGTGAATCTTCATAGGATCTTGTCAACAAAATCTGTATAATGATAAACAAGATGAAGAGCCTCAGACAATCAGTGGATGCTGAAAGAGAACAAATCAGTTTTCTCCAGGGCTAGTTCCCTAAGAGGCAATTGCAAGTGGACAGCCTAAAAACAGGCATGGAAAGATTACAAGAGTCAGATGAACAAGATGCCTGCTGTGCTGCTGCTGCTGCTGCTAGATAATGGGTTCTAGACAAGTTAGAGAAGCACCCATGAAACATCTATAGTTTTTGTAGTCTAACAAGATCTATATAATGGCAATAACAGTTGGCATGCCAGTAATGTATTGGGGAATTTTCAAAGTCCCACCTTTAGATGGAGAGCTACAGGTAATCAGTGGATATCAAGGGAAAATCAGTTTTCTCCTGGGGCTAGTTTCCTCATAGGCTATCTAATTCCAAGTGGTCAGCTCCAAACAAATGTATACATGAACAACTTTAAATGTTCTCAGATACATACATATTTGTAAATGTATGTAAATGTAACAAAAATAAAGAACAGGACACTAGGCACTGGAGAAATGGCTCAGCACTTAAGAGCACTGACTGCTACGGCACAGGACCTGGGTTGGATTCCCAGTTCCCACACGGCAGCTAACAACCAAATGTAACTCCACTTCTAGGGGATCAGATGCTTACTTCTCATCTCCACAAGTTTTATACAATAGGGGTGTGCTTAAACACATGCAGATAAAACACTCAGACACATAAAAAACAGTAAGTCACAAAAAAGAAGAAATGGGAGGATTTGGAGGGGATATTGGAATAGGTGAAAATGATGCAAATACAAACTCATGTACAAAATTCTCAGTTTTTAAAAATTATTTTAAAAAGAATTCAGGAGATTAATTATGAAAATGTTTCATGAAATTGAAAAGGATGCAAATAGACTCTGAAATCAATCCAAAAAGAATATAAAAAATACAAGTATTAAATAATAAAGTCAATGTAGGATAAGAAACATGAATTCAATAAAAATAATAGAGACTGGAGAGATTGCTCAGTGATTATGGGAAATTTTTGCTCTTGCTGAGGCTTCTGGCCTCCAGAAGCACCTGAACATACACACACACACACACACACACACACACACACACACACACTTAATTATATATAATTAAATATAAAATTAAACTTTTTTAAAAAGAAAATTTTGAAAAGTTATATTGAAATTTCAGAAATGACAACTCAATAAATTAATTTAAAAGCTCCATAGAATACAATCCAATACAATTGGTCAAGTGGAAGATAAAAAATTAAGAATGGAAGACAAGACAGATTAATCAGAATTTTCAAGCATCAAAAGATAACAAAAAAATATGGACAGAACATACAAGGTCTATGGGATACTATTAAAAGACGTAATTTATGAATAATGGGACTAGAAGGAGAGCAATTTCAGGCTTAAGTTATAAACAATATATTCAATAAAACCAAAGGAAAAAAGTTTTCAAATCTAGAAACAAGTGATGGCCATCTAGATTTAGTAGGCATTTAGAATGCTAAATAAACAAGACTGGAGAGGACCTCTGACATCATATCATGCTTAAAATATTAAATTTAAACTTTCACTGCTGATACATCTGACAGAGCATTAATTTCCATAATATATAAACTCCTCAATAAACAAAGAACTAAGAAAACAAATGACTCACTCAAAAGATGGAGTAAAGAGCTGAAGAGAGACTTCACAAGTGAGGAAATAAAGATGGCTGAGAAACATCTTAAAAAGTGTTCAACATTGCTAATAATTATGGAAATGCAAATTAAAACCACTCTAAGATATCCTCTCACTCCAATAAGACTGTCTAGGATCAAAAACCAAATGATACCAAATGCTGGAGAGGTTGTGGGGAAAGGGCGACACTCATCCACTGATGGTAGGAATGTAAACTCATACAACCACTATGGAAAGCAGTGTGGAGAACCCTTAAAAGACTCAAAATGAGCCTACCACCTGACCCAGCCATACCACTCCTGGGTATATACCCACAAGACTCATCCTACTGCAGAGGGACATGTACATTCATGTTTATTGCAGCTCTCTTCACAATACCGAAGAGCTGGAACCAACCCAAATGCCCCTCAACCAGCAAATGGAGAGAGAAAATGTGGTACATCTACAAAATGGAGTTCTATGTAGTGGTAAAGAAAGAAGACATAATGAACTTTGCAGGTAAATAGATGGAACTAGAAGATATTATGCTAAGTGAAGTAACACTGTCCCAGAAAAACAAATGATGAATGGTATCCCTCATTTGTGGATACAAGCATCAAGTACCTAGTTGTAAGGCAATGTTAATTTTATATTCCTCTTTATCTGAAAGCAGCTGTACTCTTATAACGTTAATCCCTTAACAGGCTATCAAATTAACCTACCACTTATTTTCAAACTTTGTAATTTTGGTATATGGGTGGAGGGTATGTAATATTTTAGAGTGATATAAAATTAAAAGGGAAAATATGAATCCCCTGAAATATGATTTGGAAATAGCATATAGTTTATTTCCAGATGACATAATTTTAGTATAGATATGACACATGTATATGCATATGTTGAAGCAATACAAATTGGGGGAACAACAAAAGAACTGAGACAAAGAACAGACTGAAACAGTAAAGTTCCCCCCAAAACAATAATCCTCTGCTGTGAAAAACTTTAAAAAGACTCAGGAAAAGATACAGGACATGTATGGCAGAGTACATGAACTTGGATGGGGTGAGGGGCAAGGAAAGGGAAATGACTCTAAACTGGACTGAGAAATGATATATGAAATGAACAAAACTTCAATAAAATGTTTAAAAATAATTAATTGGGTTCTAATATTCAAAATTACATTTAGGTCTGTGTTTGTAACTTATGATTGATTTTAAGACATCAAATTATAGAGATTACTGAAAATGCAAAGCCCAGCTTCTGAGGATTGCTGACAAAATCAAATTACTTCTTCAGCTAGTGCTGTAATTTTGTGCTTACATGTAAGTAAAGCTGTGTCCTTCTCACCTGCTATTTTCTTTTGGATGGAACAAGGAAATGAAATACCATTTTTCTATATTCTTATTTATTTTCCAAATTAGAAAGACTAATTTGAATAAAATGTTCTACCAGGTCTTCTTGATGTGTTCTTGGAAATTAAATTTATTTGGATGAAATGTGTGAGGTGGATTCCTTTAGAAATGTTAAGGCCAATAGTGACTTTATTCATTTTAAAGAGATTATAGACATTTCAGCGCATATGTAGTGATTCAAATCCCCTTTAACCTAAACTACACTAAAGTTTTATTCTAAAAGCCCATCCACAATTACATCTTCCTCCAGCAAGACCACACCCCCTAATACTTCATAAGCAGTGCCACAGCCACCAACTGTGGACAAGGGACAAGCATTCAAATACATTAGCCTACAGGGGGGTGTTCCTCATTCAAACCACCACACACACTTTGTGCCTTCACAAGCCATCTCTGTAAACAGCCTGCTCTTCATTCCACTGAGTGGTGATTGTCTGAATAGCTCAGAAGGACTTTATAAAGAAGGAGTTTCCTTCCAAATCTAAAAGAGACCTAGATTCCATCTATATAATACTGAGTCAACTGCTATTTATTTTCAACACATAAAATAAACATGAGAAAGGGTGAACTCGGAAGAAATCCATGGATTAGAGAGGATTCGATTCTGAGGAACTTGAATTTACTGGTGGGCTCTGCACACACTTCTTAGCCAGAAGAACAAGACTCACCTAGCTGGTGTCACACGAACAGTTCTTTCAGGATAGTCAATCTCATGTCAAAGGTTCTGAACAAGTACTATGCACAGTGGCTTAGACACTGTTAAGTTCAAATTGACTTGCTCTCAAGACATTTTCCTGACTGGTATTTTCAGCAGCTTCGTTTCCAGCTGTGCACTTCCTTCCTGTGTCTGAAATGACAGCAGTTCCTTCTGCTCTGGCTTCATTCATAAGAGTTTATATTTGATTTTCTGAACTTTTCAAATGATAAGCTCATGTCTATCTTTTAAAAATGTATTATTCTGGACTGCCTAATCTCTGAATTGGTGATGCTATGGTTCAATATGACTTGTTTCCTGCAAAATTCATGTGGGAGTTTCTTCCCAACTGTGAGGTATAAGAGGATGGAGACAATCCGGCTATGGCATTTAGAGATGGGAACTGTGGGAAGTGGTTAGGATTAAAGTTCATCAAGGGAGAGTCTCATGCTTCACTGCTGGTAGCTTTTTTGTTGTTGACTTTGATACAGGGCCTCCACCCCCCAAGCTTTGAGCAGAAGTACTAGGGCGAATTGGCAAGAAGCTTGATAGCAACAGAAGTAAGTTAACATCAGCAGCCCACTTTTCACATCTACCCTTGGACCAGGTCCACATCTCTTGATTCTTCCTTCTTTCATGGAGATGTGACTCTACAACTTCTTGAAAGGCTCTTGAAATGATGAGACATTATGGCAAGCTGAAAAGCTCTCATATGTTCCAGAAGCTCAGGGGAAAAGCTGGGTTGCCTTTCCACCAGCCCTCCCATGAGGGCACTACTGTTTCTAAAGCTCCTCAACTCTGGCCATGAGTCACTCTTCATCTTTTTTTAAAGTTTATTTTCTTTTTAATTTTATGTATGTCTGGTGGTAGGAGGGAAACTATGATCATATTAGTGCAAGAGCCTGTGGAGGCCAGAAGAGGCTATCATCAGGTCTTCAAGATCTGGAGTTATAGGCGTATGTGAGCTGCTCAGCTTGGGTTCTGGGAACTAAACTCTTGTCTTCTACAAGAATAGTCAACATTCATAACTGCTGAGCTGTGTCTCTGGACATTCCTTACCTCATCCTTAGTTTGAAGGTCAAGGCTTTTGTTTTGTTTTAGTTCTTTCCTCCAGGACAGTGCTGGTTTGTTCCACTTCTATCAAGCCTCATTTGTCTTAGTCAATAGACCTCAAGTCACCCTACTGAGCCCATTCTAGAATTTCTCTCTCTCTCTCTCTCTCTCTCTCTCTCTCTCTCTCTCTCTCTCTCTCTCCTATGGGGATACACCCATCCCCCCAAAAGGATAGTAAGCTAGAAGTGGTGGTTCTAAAAGACAAGGGCTTACTGAGTCAGGGAGAAACTGAGCACAACAATATTCCTAATTCTAAGAAGTTCTGTTCCTTCCCAGGGCTGTCATATCACTCATTCCACAGCCCATAGTGGAGGCCACATCTGTACCTCAGAGGGAGCAGCCAAACTTAGACACGTGGATGCTGTCCTAGCCTGCCTGCAACACACCTCTAGGCTTCTCGCTGAGACTTACCACACTGTACCTTACATACATGTGGCAGTCGTGCTGCCACAGTACCATGGAGGGCAGCAATGACTGACACCTTTGACTGGGCCTCTACCCTTTAATCCTCCTCCTACCCTCCTACTGTTTCTTCCCTGATTCTTTGTTTAGGAGTGAAAATGGGACAGAAAAGAGCCTGCATTGCAGGAGTAATAATATTAACAAAAGGGACTCATGGAAACGCCCTGTCACACATTCTGGACACCACCAAAGCCACACTTTGCTAGTACAGATTCACTGACAGGAATGAGGCTTAGCACATGACACAGGCTGATCGCCACAGAAGTGTATTTTGTGGTCTTGTTTGTTCCACAGGAGTCTGAGAAAGTACCAGTGCCTCTTCCTGTAGTAATGGACAGGATGGGCCTGGATGTCTGGGCTCCCTCTAAGCCCTGCTCTGGAAAGAAAATGCATAAAGTCAGAAAGAAAACTTGGGTGCACAGACTTTCTTGCCTATTTTGCACAGAGCTTGTCTATACACAGTGTGACAGAGAAAGGAAGAAGGGTGTGACCAGAGGCCAACACCTAGCCAGACTCTGGAGCTGTGAATGATAGAACCAGCCATGCACACAGCAGCTGGAAGTCCCGGCCTCAGCTGAATGGTTATAGTCCATGGTGTGAGATTTCCCGCCTGCACATCACAGTGAGCTCCAGAGATTTCTATGCCCCCATTTGCCTTTGAAAGATGGAGTGTGTTAAGGAAAAAGTAAATCAACACATGAACAATAAATTTTAAAGGTACAATTCTTATGAAATTTAAAAACTTTCCTTTTATTTTTCAATTTGGAAACTGGAGAACCTCTGTGGCAATTACGGAAGCATTGCATAAATCTTCAAGTTTCATTGCATTGGCAAATTATGTTAAAAAATCAAGCCAGTTAATTCTAAATCCCTAGTCTGCAGGAACGGATGTCAGGGAGCAGGGAGTAGTTGCTATGACAACTCTGGGTTTTTTACAGACTCTAGGTGGGCTGGCATCTTGGGTGGGGCAGACTATCTATTGGCACATAGGTCACTCTGCCGTTCTCAATGCACAGACACTGCGTCTCTCCCAGGAGGTGTGTGTTGTCCTCAGGAATGTGGATTCCATCCTCGGGAATGGAGAACAGCTTGTTTAATCAGCAGCAGATTTGCTTTTGGCATAAACTTGAGCAGCCTTAATAAATTCTGCTCCCTCCACCTCTGGCTCATGTGCTTTTGCATTGGTCTTGACACTTGACCCATCTCCTACTTTCTAGAACATCACAGCACAGCATCTGACAAGCCCCACCCCACTTATCCCTGGGGACTGTCACCAGCAGAAAACTATGCTTCCCCTAACTGTAACTTTCCTGTTCTGTACCCTGGTCCTTTTGAACGTCTACAGTTGTGGCATTAGTCACTGTTCTGTTGCTGTGATAAAACACCATGCCCAAGGCAACTTACACAAGGAAGTGTATTTAGGCTTATAGCTCCAAAGGAGTAAGAGTCCATCATGGTGGTGAGGCATGGCAGTAAGCAGCAGGCATGGTAGCAGGAGGCAAAAGCTGAGCATGCATATCTTCAACCATGCACAGGAGAGAGAGAGAGAGAGAGAGAGAGAGAGAGAGAGAGAGAGAGAACGAACCAAGGCTATGAACTCTCAGAGCCTACCCCAGTGATGTGCTTCCTCAGCTAGGCCACATGTCCTAAAGATTCCATGACTCTCCCCAAACAGCACAACCATGACAAAGTGTTCAAATCCTTGACCCTATGGGGAGCACTTCTCATTCAAATCACCACATAAATATATAGGAATAAATGGTTCTATGTGGACTGTGATGTGTGTTTCATCCTCTAACATGAGCCTGCAGCTTCTGTGGGAATAAGTGGTTACTCTGAAAACAGTTCCTTGCCTGAAGTTCTTCAGACTTATCAATTGTGCCCAGGCGCTGAAAGGCCAGGCTTCTCAACACCTGACCTTACAGTTAATGCCTCATACAAAGGTTTTCTTGGAGACCTTCAAGTATTATAGTTTTAAAAACTCTAAAATCTATACACAGGCACCTTTTTATGTACACAGGCACCTCTAAGTGTGTTCCTAATTCAGCTCAAAATGAGGCTTTTGAAAGGATCCTGCCTTACTATCTATCTTTGGATAATGAAATCAAGGTGGTGTGATGGACATGGAAGTTGGAGTCTTAAATGGATGATTTTAGTAAATCAAATATAATTCTGCTCTCTGTTTTCTTCTTTTATTCACTGTTTGAAACTGAATTGGCAAACAAATAAGGATGACTTAGTTTCCCAAGGAGCTTGGCATAGAGTAAGGAATCAATAGATCTTTGAAGGTAAGCCCTCCTTCTGGCAACAATGAAGGACACTACAAAATGATCTCCCTTAGCCAGGCCTGTAACCATCTGAAGACTGAATTCAAATCTATGCAAAAGGACTAGGGACATGATACCTATGCTTCAAGACACATCCACCCAAAGAAAGAGGGAAGCTGACTGTGAAAATGAGGAGGACAGAAGGGATGGAACTCTCTGCACTGGCCTACATGGCTTACTCAACAGGTGCTGCTTTGTGAAACAGTTATCAAGTGTGCTTAGCTTGGTTTTCCCATACAAACAGGCACAAGAAAGAAAAAGACATATTTAAATATTTGAAAGACATAACTCTTCAGGAGCCTGAGGGCCAAGCTGAGAAGTTTGGATGGAGAAGTCCTGTGGGGAAACAGTCACAGCCTCCAAGTCAATCACACTCAGAAGATACACAGTACAGATGCTGAATTATAGAAAGAGATCAAAAGAAAGGCTTCCCCAAGGACTGCCCGCTGCTCTTCTGGGTGTGGCTGGTGCTATATGTATGGTGTTTCTGGTCCTGTACATTCTCAAGGGCCATCTGGATTAGGCCTGGTGCATCGGCATTTACAAACATCACATCTTCAAAATAAAACTCTGAATGACAACTAAACATCTCATGTTTGGGCTCTGCCAGAAAAAGAAATCAAAATGTATGACTTTAACACTGTCTTCTGGGAAATGATCCAAATATGTGATAATAGATTTTGTCAATGTAGGACTTATAAGGCTGCTGTTCAGCAATATTTATAACTGCTCTTATTATAATTTTGAGCCTCATAATTCAATATTTGATGTACTATAATTTTAAGTGCTTCATTTCAGTCTGCATTTAAGTGCTTTACTTACACAATCTTCATTTCATCATTAAATGATTTAGTTGTGTGTTTTTTAGCCCATTTTACAGACAAGAAACCTATCTTACTCTGTTTTACATTACTTTTTTTTTCTATTTTGATTTTTTTTTTTTTTTTTTTTTTTTTTTTTTTTTTTTTTTTTTTTTTTTTTTTTTTTTCTTTTTTTTTTTTTTTTTTTTTTTTTCTTTTTTTGAGGAACAGGGTCTCCCTTGTTTTAGTCCCAGCTGGTTCCTGGGGAAAAACTTACCTGTAGGGGACCAGGCTGGCCTTGAACTACAAAGGATCCGCCTGCCTCTGCCTCCCAACAGTTTGCTAGGATTACAACAGGAGCATGTGCGCCACCCACTGGCCCGGCGCAATGCCGCGGAGGTCAGAAGAGGGTGTCGGATTCCCCTGGAACTGGAGTTCTCCTGGAATTGGAGTTTCAGACGGTTCTCGGCCGCCATGTGGGTGCTGGGGATCAAACCCGGGTCCTCTGTAAGATTGGTTGGCGCTCTTAACTGCTAGGCCATCTCTCCAGCCCCCGTTTTAAATTACTGTAATGAAAGATCTGTTGCTGCATGTCATGAAAGGAAATGAGGATTTATTTGGCTCACAGATGTCATGGCTGGAAAATCCAAGCACTTTATTACTGACATCCAGCAAGCTTCTCTGGCTACCTAATGGCATGGGAATGGGCCTCATGTGGTTGTAGAGGGGTGAATGTGGGAGAGATCATATGGTAAAATGCAAATGAGGACAAGTCAGGCTCAATCTTTCATAACAACCTGCTGTTGCAAGAGTTTAATTGTTCCTTCAAGATGCACCCAATTCCATGAGACCAGCAGTAGTCTCTTCTTACAATGTTCATCACCCCATCACCTTCCTCTTGGACCCAATACTTTGGAGCCAATTCTAAAACATGGCCATTCGGAGATCCAGCCACATTCCAGCCAAGGAGCATAAAGTTTGAGTGACATATTACAGAGTCCCAGTAAAGATCTGCTTTTTCCCTTTGGATCAGATGGTGCACTTTTCTAAGCCATTTATGAAATAACAGTGACATTATTTTACCATTAGTATTGGCCATCTGTCCTCACAGTGTGGAAAATTCTACTCTAAGATCAGGGAACTCCACTGCCTTGGGGCAGTGGTGGGAAGCACACAAGGAGGCCACCTTCTTACTTTGTGACCAGGAAGCTGGAAAGTGAGAGGAAAGGGAAGAGGCCAAGGACACAGAACTCCTTTCCAGTGTGTACTCCTGTCTGCTAAGGATCCCAATTTTCCTCGTGTCTCAATAAGGCCACAATGGAGACCCAGCTTCCAACAAAAAGACCTTTCGTGAGCACTTATGCAAAACAAAGTGGACAATTAAACATTGACATGAATCTAGGATGAGAATCCAACTGAAAGGTATGTCTGAATCATTCCACATAATCCTCAAACAGAGGAAGTATGTGATCAGGGTTTGTATTCTTACCCATTGTGGTTATTACTAGGCACTAAAGAGTCTGAGCACAGACTGATATTAAACAGATATCATTGCAATATTCAAACCACAGCCCAAGCTTTGTGTCCCACTCTCCTTTCATTGTTTGTTCTAAAAATCACCTACTTGCATGAACAAATGCTCCAAGTACAGCGACTCATCATTTGACTAAATATAATTTTTCTCTTCCGTATGATGGAAGTAAAATTTTGCTCATTCACTTTTGATTTATTTTTTTCTTAGTCATTCTATGCAAATATATGCTCGAATGTTTTCATAAATCAAGATTATCACTACCCCATCCTCTGGAACAGCTTGCCAAATTGAAATTCAATGAAATGTTAAATATTTGAGTAAATAAACCCTTAACATGGAGTTTGGGGCAGAGGAGAGCGTCCATTTGACAATAATGCCATGGACACTGTTTTCCCAGGATGTGTGCCTCTCAGTAAGTATAAACACAGAGTTGGCAAGCATGGCGGCCAGGGCTCCATGGAGTTCTTACCAGAAGGGAGGTGGCCAAACCTTGCTTTCCCCAGATGTATTGTTTCTCCATCTGGACTGGAACTATCTGACCAAGTGAAACCTGAGGGCTGGCTCTTCTTTCACAAGAGTTATTAGGAAGACAAGGATGAGGGCAGGCTTAACAGGAACCCAAGCAGAATGGCCCACTGAATTGTTAACTCTTCTTCATAAATACGACATTCGATTTTCAAAACTAAATTATGTAATGATTTGAACCATTGTTTTTCACTTTTACCTAGGACAGAACTGCTCATTTAAAGCGCTGTTTCTAGTTGCGCCCGAAGACTCATATATAGCAAGTAGAGACAAAGTTATTGGAAACAAGTGATGATTCTCTGCATTCTTCATCAGCTTTGCTGGTTTACCCCAAGGAGAACTTGCGACATTAGGTGTCCCGATTAAACACCCAAGCAATATGAAGCTGAACATAAAAGAACCATAATTTAAATTTCTGTCAATTTGCAAATGGATTTCTAATATCTAAAATAAATGCTCATATCTTATCTAAACCCCCTCGTGTTCATAACAATTTTACAAGTAAAATCTGATGTGAATCCTGAGGCTAAGCCTTTTGCCATTTTCAGAAAGCATTGTCATGAAAGATGAAAAAAATAGCTTAATTCACAAACATAGATAAGAGCCAACCAGGTTTTTTGGAGCATAGAATGATGGACCTCACTGAGTCTCTCAAGCACTTCATTTCATTACTTAAAAATGGAAATGTACAAGTAAGAAATATTTTATCAAATTGATAGTTCAAAACAAAATTGAAATGCAGTTTCCTTCAGCCATGAAGAAGGAAGTTAGTCATTTGCTGGAAAATGGATGCAAGTGGAAATCACTGTGTTCAGTTAAAATAAGCCAGACACAGAAAGACCAATACCTCACACTTTCTCTCATTTGCAGAATAGCTGTTCAAAGGTGTATATTAAATACACATTTGCCTGGCTTGAAAATAAAGGAGTGACTCTTTGGGAGGAAGGGAGGTAGGAGGTGGAAGGTCATAGAAGAGGGTCTTAGGAAATGGCTTCTTCCAGATATTCCATAAAAATGAATAATATGTGGTAGTTTTTGTCTATTTTCTTCACTGAAGATGTTTTCACACTTTGTACATATTATATATTAATATCAAACCTTTTTCATTGCTGAATGATGCTCCATTATTTGATTATACCACAGATTGTCCACTCTTAGGTGTTTTTACTGGTATGGGTGTTTTGTTGTTCTTTTTGTTTATAACGCTGGTGATGACACCCCAGGACCGTGTACATCCTAAGCATGCACACTACCACTGAATAATCTCAAAGTACAAAATATTCTTATATGAAGGTATCATAAAATTTATGTTCATTTGATGAATATATGCTAATAAGCATTTTTTTTAAAAATATATCCTTAGGTACTTGCAGCTAAATAGTTGCACCCTGTTGTTAAGAACTAGTAGGAATAGAGATCATTTTTTCTAACCTTCTAGCTTTCTGAATGGCTATTGGTACAAGTTACACTGTGGGGTAGCTTCATGTATTCAAATGCAGCTGATCAAAGGTCTAATGACAGATTTGCAACCTAGGGTTCTTGTGACTTATTTTAAGGCAGTGACTTTAGGAGAGATAACTCCAGCATTTTAATGCCTGAAGTTGAAGAGCTTTCAGCACAGCCTTAAAATCATGGTATTTCTCTCCACTCTCTACTCTTAAAATATTAGCTTTAGCTCTGAATAAACCATATACATGATATGCACATTCTCAGTTGATTCCCATCCTCTTGGTCCAGCTCCCAGCAACCACTTTCTGGTTTTGAGTTGGCTTCTTCTGGATGTCATAGAAATCAACAATGGTGTTTTGTGTCTGGTTTCTTCACAATGATTTTGTAGTTTGTGCATCTTATATATTGTAATCCTTTTTATTGCTGAATAGTTTCTTCTGTCTGTACATACTACATTTGATTGGAATTTTTGTGTTTCGTTGTTTGATGATTCTTTTGTTTTCAGTGTCAAGCATGAAACCCAGGGCCTTATGCATATATTAAAATGCACTACTGTACAGCTGTACCCCACCTTCCAGAAGATCCAGTCTTTGGTCAATAGACAATGTATTAATTGATCTTTGATTGTTTTAACAAAGTATCTGAGGCACATTTCCCTCATAGATTCAAGGGTGAAAATTCACAAAGACAGTCACTGCTGTTTTGAGGAGCCCACTTGCCTCATCATCTCAGTAAACCGAGGAGTAACATTGCAGACAGAGAGCCAGAGAAGGACCCAGGGGTCTGGTGCAGGCTTTTATTGTATCACTCTCCAGGAAGTAATCCAGAGCTTCAGAAGAACGTTCTTTATCTCTTTCAAGGAATGACCCTTGGACAGACCTAAGGACCACCTTCTAGGCCACATCGATTACAAACCCCACACTACCTCCCTAAACTGCCACTGTGGGGAGCAACTATCCAACACACAAATTTCAGGGGACAAGCCACACCCAGACCACAGAGGACATGTAAATTGCTTTTGCTTTATTTTATTTTTAATTGAAATTTTGTACATTTCATACAATATATCTTAGTCATGTATAGGCCCCTCCCCCATCTGCACCAGATTTCACACATTCTGTCATACATGTTAAGGGCTAGCAAGTCAAGTTTTTATACCTAGATGTGTCAATGTGAATTCATACACTACAGTCTAGTCAGCCTATGTTGAGTCTCCCTTAATGAAGATCAACTCTTCCTCACTCAGCAGTAATCAGCTGGCAAAAGTCCCCTGGGTAAGGGCCTGCTGCCCATTTCCCCATCCTGTACTGGGAGTTTGTCAGTTCTGCTATGAAGATCCATGTGCATATTTCAACTATGCTCTTGGCCATATTCCTAGTATTAGAGTTGTTATTTATAGGGGAGCTCACTACATTTTGGAGAACTATGGATTAGCTTTGCACAATGGCTTCATCAGTTTGCATCCATACCAGCAATGCAGAAGGGTTCTGATTCCTCCACACTCATGATGGTTCTTTGAGATATTTGTATCTTAGTCACCCTAGATTAGGTGGTGTCATTTCATGGAGATTCGCTTTTACATTTCTCTAAGGACTTCAGTGTTGAACACATTTTCAGACATTTGTAGCATCCTTAAAGATAGGTCTGCTCAAGTCTTCTCATTTTTCTATTGGATTTGCATTTATTGAGTTTTAAAGTTTTGTGATATTCTAGATAGAAGTCCTGTTCTGTAATATAATGTGTAAACATTTCTGTTAATGATGTCTTTGAATCACAAAAAATTTATTAAATCAAATTAATCCTTTCTTTCAAAGACAGATATGGAACCATCACAAAGCTTTATTTCTAAGTGTTCTAAGGGTTTTACCAGTCCAGCTCTGACATCTAGGTATATGGACCACTTCAAATTACATGTTGTATGTGGTAAGAGTTCAACTTCATTCTTTCACACTCACAGTCAAGCATCCCAGAGACATTTGTCTAAATAACCATTCTCTCTTCTAATTAATTGACAACATTATTAAAAAATAATAGACCAAAATGGAAACATATTTCTGTACTTTCAAATACATGCCCTCTGTCTATATATTTGTCTTGTGGCTATAGACTGCTGTCTTGATTACTGGAACTTTTTAATAAGTTTTGGAATTGGGATGTTGGTTCCTCCAAGTTTACCCCTTTTCAAGACTGTTTTGGCTATTCTGAGTCCTTTGCATTTCCATATGAATTTTAGAATAGAATTGACAATTTTTGGAAATACCATCTGGAAGTTTTAAAAATGGAATTGTTTTTGCAGTTTCTCTTTCATTGTTGGTCATTGTTGTTGAATAGAAATACAATTTATTTTTGCATGTTGTTCTTGTGCACTGAAACTTTGCTGAAGATCCTTATTCTAATGTTTTTTTCTGTGTATTCCCTGTGATTTTTCTACACATCACACTCTATTTAAGTGGGGATAGTTTTATTTATTCCTTTACAAATGTCTATTGTCTCAATTAATTCTCGGGCTTAATTCTCTTCTGTAGAAACTTCATTTCAATTTTCAATAAAAGTGATGACAGCAGACATTGTTAATTTGTTCAGATGGAAAAAGTGTTGTTTTTTTTTTTTTCACCACTTAACAGGATGTTAACTCTGTGTTTTTACAGACAACTTTTGTCTGTGTGGAAAAGATCATTGTAGGTTCGTTTTGGTTTATTGTTTTTATCATGACAGTGTATTTGTTTTACTAATTTCTTTGTGTGAATCTATTAGTGACAATGCAACTTTTTTCTTTTATTTTATTAACACATAAATTGCTGTGCTCGCTTCTGATTATTTGAAATGTTCATTACTTAAGCTTGTGTGGATTAATTTCTCCATATTTATAGAATCCTAAAATTTGTGACTGTTGTGAATCTCTAACAATAGTTAACTGTAGTTGGAGATCATACTTTGCATGTTTAAATATCTTTACATACAATGAGGTTTGTTTGATGGTGTAGTGGAGGGCTGATACTGAGGAATACTCCACGTGGGCTTCAGAAAAGGTGGAGTGTCTTGCTATGTGCTGGAGACTGCTTCGAGTGTCTGTTAGGCTGATTATACACTTGTCCTCAACATAGATGAGTGTGCTATAAGCAAAATACTTTGTAGTATTTGCATATGTACTTGATTCTTCTGATAATCTGTATTTCTTTGTATCATTCAAATTATTATATTTGATTAAAATAAGGCTCTTTGAGACTATAGCCTTGTGACTTAAACCAAATAAGGCATATCAGCAAATTAAATGACACAGATAATAACTCAAATCTTGCTTGTGGACTATATCAAGGCTTGATAGGCCTTAATATATGTGACAAAGTACATTAAATCTGGAGTTATACTAGAGGGGAACAGATAGGGAGGGGGCCTCAGTATGATCAAAATGTATTGTATGAAACTCAATTTCTTTCTCTTTCTTTCTTTGTGTTTGGTTTGGTTTGGCTGGTTTTCACTTAATTTAGTTTGAGGACGTAGCCCAGGCTGGCCTGGAAATCATGCTCACCCTGCCTCTTTCTCCTGAGAGCTGGACTTGCAGCTGTGGGCTATCACACCCTGCTCAGCAGCAAGTTTGTTAGTGGCTTTATTTTGTTGATGCAGGATCTCACTATGTAACCTTAGTTGGCCTGGAACTTTCTATGTAGTGGAAACTGGCTTCAAATTCACAACCTTCCCCCCTCATCCTCCTGAGGAGGTGTTAACAGCATGCACTGTCACATCTCAGTCACGTGAAGTCTTTTTTCCTCTTTTGTGAGAAAAGATCTCGAATGGTTTCCCTAACGGGACTAGTGTCGTTGTTCAATGTCTTTGAGTCACGCATGATCGCATTCCACACACATGATTGCATTCCACACTCTGTTCTTCCCTTCTTTGGTCAGCTCCAGGGCTCATCTCCTGCCTGCAGGCCGATAGTCTCTAGGCTTTGCTCCCGCAAGAACAGGAGATCACTCAGAGAGCCTAGGAGAATAGGAACTCTGTTTATTTTCTGTCAGTGAGGTCTATATATTGAAGGCTACTGTGATCTGGGCAAGGAAGTGGGGGGCAGGCAGAAGGGAGGGGTGAGCCACCTTGGCTCTAATCAGGGGGCTGCAGAGCTCCGGTTTGTGCAACAGGTAACCAGAGGTGTGACATTTTGCTCAATGCCTCAAGGGAAGGGGCCTGGAACTTTGAAGAGGCCTTTAAATGTGTTTATGGGCCAATAATGTATAGGAAAGTAATTTATAAAGAATCAATGTATACAAAGCAGTATAAATCCAAATGCTATTTTGTAATGATACTTTATATACAGCCACAACTATGCCAGTATTTATCTGAGCTATATTCTCTCTCTCTCTCTCTCTCTCTCTCTCTCTCTCTCTCTCTCCCTCTTTCTCCAGTAGGCAACAAGAAGAAATCATATTGTACCTTTGCTTGGACACATCCTTCTCAAAATGTACACTATCATTTACAAGGTTTGTGTTTCAGAGAGCTGTAGAACAAAAGTATGTCAAGCTATCTGTCACTCTGTAACATGAAGTCTTTGTTTCCAGATTTACTAACAGACTGCCCCACCCACCTCTGAGCCTTCACCACCACCATATCTACCACCTATGTGTTTGGGAGGAACCTTTGTACTTATTTATTAAGATGAAAGGGGTGGATGCCCCACAAACTTATCTCTTTCTCTGAGTCCCACTAGCAGACATATTAGTAACTATATTTGTGAATATAACCTTTTAGAGCATCTAGGCCTTTACTATCAGGCCCTCAGAATTCTGGCTTCTGTGTACCCTCCAAAGCCAACTCCATTTTAGTTCTCACAAATGAGTGAATGTCCTACTGGTACTGTAGCAATGAACCAAAAGCCTAGAGATTTATAAACAATTCAATATTTATGCTACAGTTCTGGAGAATAGAATTCAGAAAGAGGGCTCAGGGGGCTGAATCATAGTAGTTCTGTTCTGAACCTCCCACTATCACATTCTTTGCCCCAGGCTGTCCACTGTGGCCTGTACCTCTGTCACTTCTCCCTGAGTCTGTCCTTGGTGCCTCTTATGAGAAGCAATAGGTTTATATTGGCCACATTTCAAGACCTTCCAGCACAATTGCAAAGACCTTTGCCATATTTGACAACATAGTTACAAGTTCTAGTAATTGTAATTCAGGCACACAAGTTGGCCATTAGTCATTCTACCAAAACTTTCAAGTAGCTTAAATAGTGAAATTTCTATGAATTAAGGGCCCTCTCCCCACATCTGAACCCATCTCATAGTTGGGAACTACTGTTTCTTGCAGTTACTGAACTGGGAAGCTCTTGGTTTTAGAAGCCGCCTGGATCTGAGGAGGTATACCAGCTCAGGGCTTTCACTGAGCTTCCTGCACATGTCTGGGTGAGGTTTCCTTGAGTTGCTTCAGACCATGCTTCTGAAATTGCTTTTTTAAATCACCTTTGTAAGTGTTCTCTTTGCCTTTATGTGAGGGTGGATTTTCATTAGTCTTCACCTAGAAGAGTCTCTTCTCTGTCACTAATTTAAAATCTAATCAATGTAAAAGAACCAAAAAAGAATAAAATCAACCAAAAGAATTCCAGAACTCAAAAAATACTGTGCCAGTCTCCTTGATTCTTGCATACTATCAAACGTATTTGGAATAGCTCATAAGAAAACTGTGCTGTGCCCCTGTTGAAAGTGGCTGTGAATGAAGCTGTCGTATCTCTGTGGAAACCTCCAGGAGCTTTGTGTACTGAGAGCTGCTGTTTGGATTCTTCCTGGGGAAGAAAGATCATTACAATTATCAGACTCCTGAACTTCCTGACAAAGGTGAATTTCAAGCTGACCTTGTGTCTTCTGAACAAACAGTAAACACTGAACATTAGCAATTTCTAAGCAAACACTAATGATCTGGTGACACAATCTCACAGGCTTTGCAGAAACCTTCTTATCTATAACATTTTCCTTTATTGCTTATCCATGCCAATGCTGTTCGCTGAAGGCTGCTGTCTGACCCAGGAAATATATTTGAGCAGAAAATTGCATGCTTTTGATTTGGGGTTTGACTAAATAAGCCTGAAAATTGCTAGTGCCTCACTATAGTTCACACACATTATATACAATCCAGAATAATTCAGGGCTTATTTATGCAGATGTTAACAGCAGGTTCATTTTAAATGGCTTAAATTTGTGTTTGTGGCTATGAAAAACATGGGGACAATCAGCATTTATGGATAATCATTGTGCTGAATAAAATAAGAGATAACTTCTTTCAGTACCACCAGAATTTTAGTACAAAACCTGGCTCCCAGCTGATCAGCCTATTTACTTGTAGAATATAAAGTATCCATTGACTTAGGTGAATAATTGAAGCATCTATATGAAATAACATATGGAGGATTTATGCATGGTGCATGTAGCTAGTAAATCCAGAAAGAGCATTAACTTGACTCATGTTGAATGTCTTTTAAAATGAGAACAAATGACAATCCTGATATGGCTCAACAAAAGTTGGGCTTCTTAACCTTTTCCACTTATAATAACCTTTGCCTGAGGAAAATTTATAAAGAAACTATGTGTATTGATATATAAAATAAATATATAAATCAGACACTTATTGATATTAGATTATAAAGGTATTTAATTTAAAATGATTCGTAAATATATATGTAGTTTGGCATTCAAGACGGGGACAGCATTACATTCTAATGAGATGGATGTGCTCATTTATTTTTATAGAAAGAATTCAATCTCAGTTGAATATTTGACACAGTAGAATGAAGCACATCTTCAGCATTTTTCAGAGTTGATCAATGATTTGATTATATTCACCAGCACTGAGAATGTTGCTTCACATAGTTATGAGGTACAAAATGGAAGGAATGTTGACATTTCAGCAACTGTTAGAATTCTGTCTTAACTCTAGTCAAAATTTATTTAGTAATCTTTTTAAAATTATTTAACTAGAGTTATGAATGGTTGTTAGCCATCATGTGAGTGCTGAGAATAGAACCCAGGTCCTCTGCAAGAGCAACTGACCCATCTCTCCATCCTCCACTTGATGATTTAAAAAAAAAAAACAAGTTGGCAAATGAAACAACAAATTCTAAAATCATTTTAATAGATTCCATGGATATATTAATTTGACACATGCTGAAAAATATACCAAAACTTGGAAAAATTTGTTTTTCTGTAATTATAACATTATGTTTCCATAAGAGCAGCACTTTGCATGTGTAGGTCAGTAGGAACACTGCAATTCATAAACACAGTAGCCTCAAACCTAACCCAAGGTGTTGCAAACAACATCATGAGACCACGTGCAATGTACAGAGTATGTGTGTGTGTGTCCAGAGCCCAGGTTGCAGTGCACTCACACCACATAGCATGGACTCTGCCAACACCTCAGATTCATTACACATTTGGATAATTCATTGTCGTTATGCATTCAGAAATCTTTTTTTGTTATTGTTGTTTTTATATTTTTTGAGACAGAGTCTCCCTTAAGTCGCAGCTGGCCTGCAGCTCGCTCTGTAGACTAGCCTGGCCTTAAACTCACAGAGATCTACCTGCCTCTGCCTCCTGAGTGCTGGGATTAAAGGCGTGCGCCACCACACCAGGCACATTCAGAAATCTTTAACCAAAGCTGCACAACCCCCACATTCAGTTTGCTGGCTGTTAGCTTCCATGTGGGTGCTTGGAATTCAACCCAGGTCCTCTGGAAGGACAGTAAATGTTCTTAACCACTAAGCCAACTCTCCAGCCCCTGTGAGTCCTCTTTTTAGCTTGTTACTGACACACTAGTGTTCTAAAATTGCAGCTGTCTTAAAAGATTAAATAAACAATATAAGTGAATCTCTGGTCATGATACAATTTATTTGATTCATAAAGCAAATGAGGTTGATGTTTTAGAGTAACTAAACCTGAACCCCTACACATATTTTAGGTAATAAAAGGAAATAAACTTTGTTTCCTATTAAACTTGTAGTTAGAAATCATTGGTTGATTAGAATTCTCCCTGATCTAGAATGGAAGATAATGAATTATTTTTTAATTAAATTAAAATTCTGAAAAATCTTTATAGATTATTTTCTTATGGATTTATATAGTGTATTTCATCCTATCTAATCCCCTTATCCAGCTCCTCTCAAATGTGTTCCACTTCCCTACCCCTTTCCCCTTCATGGCCTCTAAGTATCTTAAGGCCCATGGAATCCAATCTGTGTTCCCCAAATACTTTTGGTTGTGAGTACTTCCCTTGGACTGTGATTAACCTACATGGCATCATATCCTTAAAGAAAATGGACTCTCCTTCTCTTCCAGCAGATATCAATTACTGATAGTTCCCAGGGCTGGGGTTTCGGTGTCACTTCCCCTCTCTATTCTGGGATTTTGTTTAACTCTATCAGTTCATTTGTGTAACTGACCATTTGTGAGTAGAAAACACCATTTCATTGTATTGATACAGCACCTCTGGCTCTTGTAACCTTTCAGCTTCCTCTTCTGCACTGATCCCTGAGCTTTGGGAGGAAAGGATGTCACATAGATGACTAAATTTAGGGCAGAGTATTCCATAGACTCTTATTTTCTGTACCTTGGCTAGTTTTGGGTTTCTCTGCTAATCACTTCTGCTTCAAGAAGTTGCTCTTTTTGAGAGTTCAGAGATGCATGTATCTATGGGTATAATTCTATAGATTTTCCCCTTCAGCTTGTGATGATGTGTCTATCCAAAGGCTCTTATTCCTAATAATAGTACTAGGCATGGACTCCATCATGAAGGAGGCTATAAAACCAATCAAAAAGTACTTGATTACTCCTATAACATTCATGGCATTATTGTACAATTTGGCATATCTTTCTAAGCCAGTCCTTATTGTAGCTTCCAGTGTTCATATCTGGGTAAGGGTTATGATTACTTTTCCCTTCTGGTAGCACTATGAAAGTTAACCAGTAGGGATGAAGCTAGATTTTTCCATTTTCTTTTTTTTTTATTTAATTTTATTGATGCTTTGTGCATTTGTACATCATTTTCAAATTCAGATCAGGCATTTCCCTTTCCCTTCCCCCCCCACCCCCCACCCCATCCCCAAGATCATGTATTCTGCCGTACTGTCTTGCATCTTTCTCTGTTTTTTTTTTTTTCATTTTTTAGCTATAAGTGATAATCATGAGTACAGCATCCTTCGTGCAAAACAATCTGCAGGCTGCTTTGCCCAAACACCCCACAGCCCACACCCCATCCAGTGGGGGTGACAGGTTGTTTGTTCAATCAAGCTGATCAAATGGTTCCAGATTACATCGCTGTAGTTTCATCATTCACCCCAATCGCCGCCTTACATTCTACCATGCCCCCTCTTCCGCAGATTGTTCCCTAGGCTTGAAAAGGGGCACAGGTGGATGAGAAGAAACAGTCCCTCTCTCTGGAGCTGTTGACTTGGACTCTGGTCATTTCTGGGCTGTTTCCTTTCATGGGCTAACAGTTTGTCCAGGAGAACCTTTCGATCCTACTGATTGAAGCACAAGCATTAGATATATAGGTATTTAAGCAGCTACTAATGTTATGGTAGGTTACTTTGCATAGACACATATGTTTGATACATGTTGTTATCTTTGAATTACATTTTCTTTAATATGACAGGTCTTACTGTGGTTTATAACATCTCCTAACCTGTAGAGGATGTAAGCTTGTGGCTCAGCCATGGGGTATTCCTCGAGGAGAGGCCAATAGCCATTAGATTTGGGATATACAGGCACATGGGTGCCTCTGCTGCCACATTATTCCAGGCAGGTGAGGTGTAGCTGGTGCTGACGGTGGAGTCTTGCTTGACTCAGGGAGACCTGTATTTGCTTCATTGGTTTAGTGCCTTTGGAACACTCTCGGCATTCCAGAGGCCATGTACACTTGAAGTGATGGGTCTCAATACATCCCTCCCATGTAAAAATACGGTCTTCGGCAGCAGGGTCTTTAATCTCGCTCTCCTGCATAGGTATCCCAATTATGGGCAAGGAGCCCTTACCTTTTGTGGGGCCTTGGATCCCTGGCCAACACCCCTGGTTAGAACAATCCATTGCTGATGTCAGAGCTCCTGCATTAATATCCTTTGCCTAAGTGCATACCCAAGGACTTATATTATATTTGGTTCTGAACAGATATAATCCTTTTCACAAGTTCCTATGTCTATTAGTCAATAAAGAAGGCATTTACTGTTTTATAAGAGATTACTCTATAAGGTGGAGCCCAATTTACAGTTGGAGAATGACCATCATCACGTCATATTCTCCTTGCTTATGGGGGGGGTAGGCAAGAAAGTCTCTCATAAAACCTTTGCAGGCACCTAGAAGGTATGTTTCATTGGACTCATTAAATAGTTGTTACATGTAGGTCCACAGAAGTTCGATTGTTTATGGCAATCTGAAGCTTTTCTTCCTTTAATGTTCAGACGGGTCACCTTTCAGTTGCCACTTTTTGGTACATCCTACTCAATGCAAAGCTGAATCTTTTCTTTCTCAGCGTTAAGTTGGTGACATTTTGTCCTGTTGGAACAAAACAAATCTTTCCCCGTGGTTAGTTTTAAGATTTGAATTGTAAGGTTTTTGACGAAAAGGTTTCATGTCTGTCTGTATCACCCCCCCCTTTTTTTGACCCATGTATCTCCAGAAGACAAGTTTTGTATTTACATAACTATAGGGTGGAATCAAGGCATAGATTTCATCAAATTCACCATGTTGTTTGGGTGACTATATATGATTAACTTGGGAAACAACTTAATTTTTAGTTAAACATCTACAAGAGAATGGCTACAAGGTGATACTGTACAAACAGAGAAATTATAGAGAACATTTGTATGGCCATCCCAAAGTTATTGCTCTACATATTTTGTTGTAAAACAAATGTGGACAACAGCGAATGATATCTCATTTAACTCCGATGCATTACCATTTTAATCAGAGTCTTTAAACAAATGTTGTTAATATACACATATTTACTTTTACTGAGTCCCTAAAACCACCATGTATCCTGTAGACAGCTGTTCTAGGTGAAACTGGGGGGGTTCTGCTGAACTCCAGTAAATTAAATATGCCTTTAATCGAATATACACCCGTGTCTCTCCCACACCCATCCCCCCTTCCCAATTCACCATTTCAGTCAATTTTCTGATGCAGTCTTTCCGTTGTTGTTCTTTTACTATGCATCCTTCTCCATAGAAATATTTATACCTGGGTTGTTGTACTAGCACCACATATGAGGAACCATCTTTGTCGTTTGTTTTTCTGGGACTGTATTACTTCACTTAACATAAGTCTTCCAGCTCCATCCATTTACCTGCAAAGCTCATGATGTTGTTGTCCCTCTTTAACGCTGCATAGAACTCCATTGTATCATGTACCACCATTTTCTCTATCCACTCGTTTAGTTGGAGGGCACCTGGGCTGGTTCCAGCTTTTGCTATTATGAACACAGCTGCAATAAACAAACATAGTTATAAAAATAACATAGTGCATGTATCTTTGCAGTAAGTTGTGTCTTGTGGGTATTACCCAGGAGTGGTTGATATGTCAGGTCAAACGAAGCTCATTTTGATCTTCTAAGGGTTCTTCACAATGCTTTTCATAGTGGCTGTACAAGTTTACATTCCCACCAGCAATGGATGAGTGTTCCCCTTCCCCGCAACCTCTCCAGCATTTGGTATCATTCATTTATCCTGATCCTAGCCAGTCTTATTGGAGTAAGGTGATACTCAAAGTGGTTTAATTTGCATTTCCTTAATTATCAAAAGTTGAACAGTTCTTAAGATGTGTAAAGGCTCCTTGCCTCTAAGTTGGGATAACCTGCAGGAGGAGAGGCAATAAGACCCTGCATCCGAAGACTGACATTAACATGGGAGGGATGTTTATGAGACCGCATGCAACGTGTACAGATGGCCTCTGGAAATGCCACCGAGAGAGTGTTACCAAGGCCACTAACCCATAAAGCAAATACGGGTCTCCCTGAGTCAAGCAAGACTCCACCGTCAGCACCAGCTTACACTCACCTGCCTGGATCTGTGCAGCAGAGGCAGCATGTGCCTGTATATCCCAAATCTATTGGCTACAAGCTCTCTCCTTGGAGAAAAAACCCATGGCTGATGCCACAAGCCTACATCCTCTACAGGTTACGAGATGTTATAAGCCACAGTAAGACCCTGTAATATTTAACAGGGGGGGGGGGGGGATGTAATTCATATTAACTCATCCAAAATGTGGCTATGCTAAAGTAATCTACCATAACTCTTAGGCTGCTTAAATATATATACCCTAATTGCTTGTCTCTTCATTCTAGTAGGATCAAAGGTTATTCCTCGACAAAATGTCAGCCCATGAAGGAAACAGCCAGAATTGACCAGAGTCCAAAGCAACACTCCAGAGAGAGAGTGGAATGTTTTACCTCTCATCCACCTGTGCCCCTTTTCTAAGCTAGGGAACAACCTGCAGAAGAGGGGGCTGGTAGAACGTTAAGGGCTGCGATTGGGGTGAATGGTGAACTACAGCAACATAGTCTGGACACATTTGATCAAACATGATGAACAAACAACCTGTCACCCCCACTGGATGGTGGGGCTGTAGGGTTTGGGCAAACAGCCTGCAGATAGGTTTTGCATGAAGGATGCTATACTCATGGATTATCCCTTTAGCTAACAATGAAAAAAAAAAAAAAAAAAAAAAACACAAACAGACACAGGCAGGACAGTTTATGGCAGAATGCCTGATCGGATGGGGTGGGGTGGGGTGAGGGGGAGGGAAAAGGGAAATAAGCCTGAACTGAATTGGAAAAAATGTATGAAATAAAAAAAAAAAAAAAAAAAAAAACTAAATAATAAATACAAAAAAAAAGATGTTTCTCGGCCATCTCTAATTCCTCATCTGTGAAGCTCTCTATTCAGTCTTTGCTCCATCTTTTGAGTGATTCATTTGTTTTCTTTCTTCAAATAAGATCGACAATTGACAAATGGGACCTCATTAAACTCAAAAGCTTCTGTACATCAAAGGAAGCAATAAAGGAAGTGAGGAGAAGACCCACAGAGTGGGAGGAAACCTTCACAGCAGATACATCTGACAAAGCATTAATTTCCAGAGTATACAAGCTACTCAAAAAACAAGAAAACAGATTTTTCCATTTTCTACAACACAAGTTTGTAGTATCTTTGTCAGTAGGATCTTAATGTCAAATGTTGCAGGATATTCAAGAGCAATTATAACAGGCAGCATTGTTAGATGGTCTAGGGCAGCTCACATTTAACAATGCCCAAAGCGGGAGCCCACTCCTAGCGTTAGGAGTTTTATTTTCTAGCTGTGGTGTTTGGTAAAGAAGCTATTTCCCTATTAACCTCATAATAGGGTAGGTCTATTTAAACTATATATGTATAAATCTTCTACATTAGTAGGTTTCCATGTGACTTTTTCAAAAGATTCACCATACTTTTTACATTCTGTAGCATTTTAGTCCAACAATTTCTTAATTTTTCAAAAATGTTGTAGCATTGAGTAATAAAAGGTCAGCAACAGAGAAAGGGTAGATCTGCTCCCTACCATTTGGTAAAACTTGCTAGTCTGAGGAACTTAGAAATAAGTGTAGGATGGGAGTCTAATAGAGTGGATTGGCTGCAGCCTGTGATGCTCCACTCAGGCACTTTCTTTGAGAAAATTGCCAGTAGAGAGAGTGCAGAAGCTGAGAATCAAGGAGGAAATAAATACCAGGAGATGATGTCCCATGATAAGCATTCACAGTGGACAGGAGAGACCTAAGCCACTCCAGTGAGGAAGCATACTCCTGCAGAAATAGGACTTTATCCAGTACATTAAGTCACTGTGATTTTGTTAACATGGAAATAATATAATGTGAAATTTTAACTGATACTTAAACCTTATAATAAATTTCGCAGTAAATTTAAAGCTATCCACTAATATTTTTTTCAATAGATATACTTAAATCTACCCACTAATACTTTTCGTTTTATTTCAGATTTTTATTAAGCCTTTATACATTTTTATTTTTGTTATTATTTTTTTAAAAAAATTTATATTGACACCTTGAATACTGACCACCTTTTGTAAATAATAAACAGCACTTTGAATTTCTATGCATACTGCCTAAAGAAAATATGCAAGGCTCATGTTGCCTAAAAAGTCAAAGTCAATTTGGGAGTCCTATAAAATTTCTAGTTCAGGAAAAGTCTCGTGTCTGTTAAGAAAAAAAAAGCAGGTTCCTACACGCATTTTCTCAGGGGTCACATGTTTGTGGAGTATCTTCACATATTCAAGTTAGTCACATGAAGAGTGTTCTTTCTGCCCATCCAGACGACTTTCTGTCTGGGAAGTCACTCTACTATCTGGTACATGTGCTAGAAGATAAATTGCCATAGAAATCAGGGATCTGCCTTGTCTTCAAAATATTGTCATGACTTATGATAATGCAACTATGATTTTCAACTCTACCATCATGCAAAGCTATGTCTGTTCATTAGGAATCAGAGCAAGGATTTTTGAATTCGGCTCTTTCGTGGGGCTAATAACATGTGGTAGATCCTCTTTCATGATGCTGAGTGGTGATACATGTCACAGCTCTGTCAGGTCACAAGGGAGTCAACCAATACTACACAGTTTTCTGTTGTGGCTATTCTAGGATGTTGAGAAGATCAGGTATACCTGATGCATTTCTATTTATCTCCTATTGAAGATGAGTTTGGCATGATGTAATCTATAACAAGTCAAGAAATATTCACATTCACCAATGAACCTTAACATCATCATTCGTGTGCTGTATCTCTGCACAATTATAGGAATAGGAACTGGCCAGAGTGGAGCCACAGCTTCACCTTCAGGAGTCACAAGTTTATTTTCTCTTGTGGCCTCTCTTTGTCCTTGCCAGATGGAATAGTCCAAACTGAGTGCCAGAATTACAGACTGAGTACTTGGAGCATGATCAGGATACACATGGAAAATAGAGTAGGAAGATCCCAATACACTGAGGGAGAAGGTAAATAGGGAACGCTTCTTTGTACTAATTAGCTCTCTCTAAGTCTAATGAAAGGTCTCAGTCCAAAGTCAGAGTGCAGTGCCATCACCATCTCTCAAGGGATCTCAGAACTAAAGGGAACTCACTAGTCCAAGTCAGGGATGAATTACAATAGTTTCGAGTCAAGGCCCCCAGGAGTAAAGTTCTAGGGAACTATCTCAGGACAGTCTGAGAAGAAAATCACATTTATTTTCATCAAATAAAGCCGAATAAGGAAGAAGTGGAAACTGGTGCTAGAGAAAACATCACTGCAAAATTAAAAAAAAAAGCAATTGCATAAAAAAATTGGGCAAATACATTCAATCTTCCAGAATGGTCTTCCAAAAGATGGGAGAGAGAGAGAGAGAGAGAGAGAGAGAGAGAGAGAGAGAGAGAGAGAGAGAGAGTTCATATCTGCAATGATAGAGGTTTATTCTCTTTAAGATTGCAATCTGAATTTGAGATCTCCCAGCAATTCCTTCGGAGAAAGCAAAAATTGGATTCCTGTTTCCAATGTTTCTGATCAGACCCCAGATACCTTCAGTCATACCTATGTTGCTTTATTCCCCAATTCACTTGGTGACACGTCATGTACAAAACCTGCATTGGAAGGTGCTTCAGCCTTGGCCAATTCCTGGTCATTCATGGTGCAGAGTGACAGGTCAAGCTTGGGCCTCTGTGGGTTCCCAGACCATCAGAGACTTCCCCCTGGTTGCCAGTGCATGGCCCAAATCAACGTCCCCTACCCCTTTCTGTGGGCATCTGGGTGGAAACAGTGGTAGTGTCTCAAGAGCACAAAGTAACACAAGAGACAGTGAACCTACCACTCCACAGACAACCTTGAGGAACAGGCCTTCAACAGAAGGAAGGGATACTTGAATCTAGCATCAGATTACAAACAACAAAACAAATCCATATGCCGAAATCACAATGAAAAATCAACAACACAAGGAAAGCAAATAATAAATCCCCACCAAATACTATCAGTTTTATAGAAGACTCCAACAACGAGATCTCTCTTGAGGTAACTCAAGACACAGATCTTAAAGGAATTATCATACACATACTAAAAGAAATCAAGGAATATAAAGAAGAAATCAAAGAACTAAAGGGAGGGAATGACAAACTCCAGAAGGAACTGGAAATGCTGAAAATATCTCAGGCTCAAATGCAAAAGGAAACCGAAAAACAAATCAAAGAACTAGATGGAAAGAATGGCTAACTCCAGAAGGAAAAGGAAATAAGGAATTTCAAGCTGAAGTGAAAAAGAAAATCAAACACTCATCCACTCAACAGGAAAAAGCAAGAGAAAGCCTCAGAAACAGAACAGATGAAGCAGAAAATAGAATATCAATTCTAGAAGATATCATGGAATAAATGAAGTGCTCAAGCAAAGACTATGAAAAATTTTTAAAAACACAAGAGTGGAATAACAGGGAAATGTGGGACACCAAGATGGGACACCAAGAAGAGACCAAACCTCTGCTTCATAGGTATAGAGAAAGGAGAAGAATCCCAGAACAATGGTATGGACCAGATCTTCAACAGAATTATAGAAAAAAAAATCCCAAATTGAAAAAAGACATACCCATACAAATACAATAAGCACACGGAACACCAAATGGACAAAATCAGAAAAGAAACTCTACATGTTATATCATAATCCAAGTGCTAGATGCTCAAAACAAAGAAAAAATACTAAAAGCCATAAGAGAAAAGCAACAAGTTACATATAAAGGGAAATGCCTCAGAATTACAGCTGACTTTTCTTTTTTATTTATTTATTTTTTTATTGATGCTTTGTGTATTTCATACATCATTTTCCAATTCAGTTCAGGCATATTTCACCTTCCCTTCCCCCAGTCCCACCCCACCCCATCCCAGATCATGCATTCTGCCATAACTGTCCTGCATCTTTCTCTCAGTTTTTTTTTTCCATTTTTTAGCAGTTAGGTGATAATTTAGTGAGTACAAGCCATCCTTCATGTAAACCAATTTGCAAGAGTTTGTGCCCAAACCCACAGCCCCTTGGTCCCACCACCCAGCAAGGGGGGCTTTATGTTCAATCACGTTGGTCAAATGAGTGTCCAGGCTATATTGCTGTAGGTTCACCGTTCACCCCAATCACAGCCCTTACATTGTACCACGCCCCCTCTTCCGCAGATTTTTCCCTAGGCTTAGACAAGGGGCACAGGTGGATGAGAAGCAAAACAATCTACTTTCTCTGGAGCTGTTGTCTTGGACTCTGGTCACTTCTGGCTGTTTTCTTTCATGGGCTGACAGTTTGTCCAGGAATAACCTTTCAATCCTACTAATGAAGCACAAGCAATTAGATATTTAGGTATTTAGACAGTATTAATTGTTATCATAGGTTACTTTGTTATAGACAGATGTTTGGATGGTATGTTAATCCATGAATTACATTTTTTCCTGTTGAATATGACAGGGTCTTACTGTGGCTTATAACATCTCCTGACCATTAGAGGGTGCAAGCTTGTGGCATCAGCCACACCTGACTTTTCTTTGTTTTTTTTATTTGTTATAAAAGTTTGTGGGGTTTTTTTTCATTTTTTTATTGATGTTTTGTGTATTTCATACATCATTATCCAATTCAGTTCAGGCATATTTCCCCTTCCCTTCCCCCCATCCCACCCCACCCCATCCCAGATCATGCATTCTGCCATGACTGTCCTGCCTCTTTCTCTCGGTGTTTTTTTTCCATTTTTTAGCAATAGGTGTTAATTTATGAGTACAAGCATCCTTCATGCAAAACCAATCTGCAAGCAGCTGTGCCCAAACCCACACAGCCCCTTGGTCCCACCATCCAGCAGGGGGGGACTTGTATGTTCAATCAAGTTGAT
This sequence comes from Rhizomys pruinosus, assembly GCA_009823505.1. Lineage (NCBI taxonomy): Eukaryota > Metazoa > Chordata > Mammalia > Rodentia > Spalacidae > Rhizomys > Rhizomys pruinosus. The sequence goes on along the minus strand of VZQC01015255.1, from coordinate 94,348 downwards.
CAAATTAGTGTCCAGGCTACATTGCTGTAGGTTCACCGTTCACCCCAATCACAGCCCTTACATTGTACCACGCCCCCTCTTCCGCAGATTTTTCCCTATGCTTAGACAAGGGGCACAGGTGGATGAGAAGCAAAACAATCTACTTTCTCTGGAGCTGCTGTCTTGGGCTCTGGTCACTTCTGGCTGTTTTCTTTTTTTTTTTTTTTTTTCATGGGCTGACAGTTTGTCCAGGAATAACCTTTCGATCCTACCAATGAAGCACAAGGAATTAGATATATAGGCATTCAAACAGTATTGATTGTTATCATAGGTTACTTTGCTGACTTTTCAATGCAAACAATGAATGCCAAAAGAGCTTGGATGAAAGTATTCTCAGTACTAAATGACTACGGATGCCAACCCAAGTTACTCTACCCAGCAAAAATGTCAATTATAATTAAAGGAGAAAGGAAAATCTTCCATGACATAAAAAGATGAAAGAATACATGTCTAAAAAACCAACTCTCCAGAAAATACTCAAAGCAATCGAGAGGAGAGAGGAAAGGAGCAGCTACACACAAGTCTCAAGAGAGTAATTAATGAAGATATAATCCCAGAAATACAAACATAGACCAAAACTGCAAATAGAAAATCAACTAGGGAATGTGATATACATCTCTAAATATTAACCTTAAATATCTTTTTAATTTATTGTTTTACATATATTGTTCTTATACAAGATTATGTTACAAATCGAATCCAGACTCGTGTGCCCCTCCCAACCCCCCCCCCCGCCAGATTCACCGTTTCAGTCAGGTCTTTGATTCAGTCCCCTCTTTTGTTGGTATTGTTGTTCTTTCCAATATGCATTACTCACAACAAGAAATGTTTACAACTAGTTTATTGGTGCTAGCATCCACAGATGAGGGACACCATTCATTGTTTTTCTGGGGCTGTGTTACTTCACTTAACATAATATCTCCCAGTTCCATTCATTTACCTGCAAAGTTCATGATGTTGTCTTTTTTTACTGCTGCATAGAACTCCATTGTGTAGATGTACCACATTTTCTCTATCCTCTCGTCAGTTGAGGGGCATTTGGGTTGGTTCCAGCTCCTTGCTATTGTGAACAGAGCTGCAATAAACATAGCTGTCTGTGGTAAGAAGAGTCTTGTGGGTATATACCCAGGAGTGGTATGACTGGGTCAGGTGGTAAGCTCATTTTGAGTCTTCCAAGGGTTCTCCACACTGCTTTCCATAGAGGCTGTACAACTACATTTCCACCAACAATGGATGAGTGTTCCCCTTTCCTCACAACCTCTCCAGCACTTGGTATTATTTGTTTTCTTGATCCTAGCCAGTCTTATTGGAGTGAGATGATATCTTAACGTGTTTTTCATTTGCATTTCCTTAATTATTAGCAACGTTGAAAACTTTTAAGATGTTTCTCAGCCATCTCTAATTCCTTACTTGTGAAGTCTCTGTTCAGCTCTTTGTTCCATCTTTTGAGTGATTCATTTGTTTTCTTTCTTCTTGGTTTTGGAGTAGTTTATATATTCTGGAAATCAATGCTTTGTCAGATGTATCTGCAGTGAAGGTTTCCTCCCACTCTGGGTTTTCTCTTCACTTCACTTCCTTGATTGTTTCTTTTGATGTACAGAAGCTTTTGAGTTTAATAAGGTCCCATCTGTCATTTGTCAACCTTAATTCTTGTGCAGCTGCTGTCTGATTTAGGAAGTCTTTTCCTATGCCTATGTCTTGTGATCTGCTGCCAACTTTTTTCTTCTATTGCCTCTTTGTGGGTTTCACAGTGTTAATCCATCTGGAGTTAACTTTTTACATGGATGAGAGGTAGGAGTTTAATTTCATTCTTCTACAAGTGGTGATCCCAGTTTTGCCAACACCACTTGCCAAAGATGTTGTCTTCCTCCATTGTGTCTTTCTTGGCCTCCTTGTTAATATGAGATGGCTGAAATTGTATGTGCTCAAGTTTGATCTTCAAGTTTTGTTCCATTGGTCAACAGGTCTGTTTTTGTGCCAGTTACCAAGCTGTTTTTTATGACTATAGCCCTGTAGTATAGTTTGAAGTCTGGTATAGAGATACCCCTGTATTGTTCTTTTCACTCAGGGTTGCTTTGGCTATTCGAGATCTTCTGATTTTCCAAATGAAATTAAGGACATTTTTTCCCAAGCCTATGAAGAAACTCTTGGGGATTTTAGTTGGGATTTGCATTAAATTTATACAAGAGCTTTGGGTTAGGATGGCACATTTTTACTATATTTAAATTTTTCCAATCACAAGGCCATGAGAGGTTTTTCCATCTTCTGATTTGTCTTCTTCAATTTTCTTCATCAGGGGTTTTAAAATTTTTGTTGTATAGATCTTTGGTGTCTTTGGTTAGGTTTGTTCCTAGGTATTTTATTGTTTCTGAGGCCATTGTGAGTGGGAAGGTCTCCTTGAATTCCATCTTCAGTTGCTTGTTGTTGGTGTAAAGAAAGGCTACTGATTTTTCTAGGTTAATTTTGTATCCTGCCACTTTACTGAAGCTTTTAATTGTTTCTAGGAGTTTTCCAGTGGAGTTTTTAGCATCCCTAAGTAAACAATCATATCATCAGCAAAAAGGGATAGTTTGACTTCCTCTTTTCCAATTAGAACTCATTTAATTTCCTTTTCTTGCCTTATTGCCCTAGCAAGTGTTTCAAGCACTATATTGAAAAGGAGTGGTGACAGGGCACAGCCTTGTGGAGTTCCTATCTTTAAAGGGAATGCTTCTGACATTTCCCCATTTAGGAATATATTGGCTCTGGATTTCCTGTATATGGCTTTGATTACATTGAGCAATGATCCCTCTGCTCCAATTCCCTCTAGGACTTTAAACATGAAGTCCTGCTGGATTTTGTCAAAGGCTTTTTTCTGTGTTAAGTGAGATGATCGTGTGGTTTGTGTCTTTCAGTCCATTTATATGTTTGATGATATTTATTGATTTTCATATGTTGAACCATCCATGCATTTCTGGTATCAATCCAACTTGGTCATGTTGGATGATTTTGATGTGGGTCTGTATATGATTTACAAGTATCCTGTTTAGAAGTTTTGCATCTGTGTTCATTAATGAGATGGGTCTATAGTTCTCCTCTTTAGTTGTATCTTTGCCTAGTTTTGGTATTAGAGTGATTCTGGCTTCATAGAAGGAATGTGGGAGAATTCCCTCTGTATCCTTCTAAACAATTTGAGTAATAATGGTTGTAAGTCTTTTTGAAGTGTTTTATAGAATTCTGCCATGAAACCATCTCATCCTGGGCTTTTTTTAATTGGGAGGTTTCTTATTACATATTCAAATTCTTCATATATTATGGCTCTGTTTAAGCTGTCAATCTCTTCATTGAGCTTTGGTGATTCCCAGGATTTCAGATATTCATACATTTCTTCTAGGTTTTCAAACTTAGTGGAGTATAGGTTTTTGAAGTATTTCTGTATTATTTTCTGGATCTTTTCATAGTCTGTTGTGATATTTCCCCCTTCATCACTATTGATTTGTAGTTGTTCCTTCTTTCTTTTGGTTAACTGGGCTAGGGGTCTGTCTATCTTGTTTATTCTCTCAAAGAACCAACTTTTGGATTCATTGATTTTCTGTATAGTTTTCTTTGTTTCTATTTCATTGATTTCTGCTCTGATTTTTGTTCTTTCTTCTTGTCTGCTGCATTTAAGCTTCATTTGTTGTTGTCTCTCAAGTGATTTTAGCTGCAGTGTTAGATCATTCACTTGTGCTCTTTCTGTTTTTTTAATGTAGGCACTTAGAGCTATAAACTTCCCTCTTAGGACTGCTTTTAAAGTGTCCCATAGGTTTTGCTGTGTTGTATTATTGTCATTCAGTTCCAGGAATGGTTTTATTTCTTTCTTTATTTTTTCCTTGACCCATTCATTATTCAGAAGAATGTTGTTTAGTCTCCATGTGTTCTTGTAGGTTGTAGGGCTTATCCTGGTGTTGATATTGAGCTTTATTGTACTGTTGTCTGACAGAATGCATGAAACTATTTCAATCTTTTCGTATTTGTTGAGTTTTTTTTTCTGTGTCCCAATATGTAGTCTATTTTGGAGAATGTTCCATGGGGTGCTCAGTACAAAGTGTATTCTCTGGTGTTTGGGTGGAATATTCAGTAGATGTCTGTGAGGTCCATTTGGTGTATTGTATCATTCAGTTCAGATGTCTGTTTATTCTTTGTCCTGTTGATCTGTCCAAAGGACTTAGTGGGGTATTGAAGTCTCCTACTATTAGTGTTCTAGGGTTAATCTGTGCCTTGAGGTTCTGAAGAATTGTCTTGATAAAGTTTGGTGCACCAGAGTTTGGTGCATATATATTCATGATTGTGAAGTCTTCATGTTCAAGTGTTCCTTTGATAAAGATGCAATGGCCCTCTTTGTCTATTTTGAGTTATTTTACCTTGAAGTCTGTTTTGTCTGATATTAAAATATCAACACCTGCTTTCTTTTTGGTACCATTTGCTTGGAATATTTTTTTCCATCATTTCACCTTAAGTTGGTGCCTATCTTTGAGATTGAGATGGGCTTCTTGTAGACAGCATATAGATGGGTTTTGTTTCCTAATCCAATCTCCCAGTCTATGTTTAGTCCATTAATATTTAATGTTATAATTGAAAAATGCATGTTGCTTCCTTTCACCTTATTATCAATTTGAATTTTTAGTCTCGATTTCTACTTCTGCAGTTTTGTTTTTATTAGTTTCTCTTTCTAGGTGCTTGGGGATGGTTGCTCCTCTCTTCTGTCCTTTGAATTGTTTCAAGTATTTTCTGAAGAGTTGGTTTTCCAGACATGTATTCTATCATCTTGTTTATGTCATGGAAGATTTTTCTCTGTCCTTCAACTATAATTGACATTTTTGCTGGGTATAGTAACCTGGGCTGGCATCCATAGTCCTTTAAAACTGGGAATGCTTTGCTCCATGCTCTTCTTGTTTTCATGGTTTTCACCAAGAAGTCAGTCATAATTCTGATGGGTTTCCCCTTATATGTGACTTGTTTTTCTCTTGCGGCTTTCAGAATTTTGTCTTTGTTTTGGGTGTCTAGCATTTTAACTATGATATGGTGTGGGGAATTTCTTTTCTGATCTTGTCTGTTTNTGTCTGCATGCAGGTCTGTGCACCCGTGTCGTGCAATGCCGCGGAGGTCAGAAGAGGGTCTCGGATTCCCCTGGAACTGGAGTTCTCCTGGAATTGGAGTTACAGACGGTTCTTAGCCGCCATGTGGGTGCTGGGGATCGAACCCGGGTCCTCTGCAAGAGCGTCGGTGCTCTTAACCGCTAGGCTATCTCTCCAGCCCCATCAATTTTGTTTATTTTTAAATTTTTCATAATCTTTATGTGAGTTTTTTAGTTTCTCCATGTTATCTTCTAGGTCTGATATTCTTTGTTCTGCTTCTTCCATTCTATGTCTGATGCTTTTTCCATTCCTTTCCTCTTGATTGGATGAGTGTTCTATTTCCTTTTTCATTGAATCCTATGATTTATTTAGTATTTCCACTTCTTTTTGGAGCTTCTCAATCTCTTCCTGGTGCTCCTTACTTCACCGGTTGGCTTCCTTTTTCAGTGTTTCCACTTCCTTCCAGAGTTTGTCATTTTATCCCTCTAGCTCTTTCTGGAGTTTGTTATTCTCTCCCTTTAGTTCTTTCCAAAGTTTGTCATTGTCTCCCTCTAGGTCCTTCTTGAGGTTTTCATTCTCTTTCCTTAGTTCTCTGACTTGTTCTTTATATTCTTTAATTTTTCTGAATAGGTTTTCAATTGTTCCTGTGAGATCTGTTTCTTGGGTCACCCTCAGGGGGATCCCATTGAAGCAATCTCCTACAGGGTTGGTAGAGCTTGGTGTGGAATTATCCTGCACCTTTCCCATGTTGTCCTTCATCATGTCCCTGGCATATGGGTTTCCCCCTTTTTTTTTTTTTGCCTGTATTCTGATGTGAATCACAAATGCTTTTTCACTGTGTTGAAGGCTTGCTTTGCTTGCCTCCTTCAGATGCCTTTTTTTCTTCCTTGTTTATGGAGTGTTGACTTGTCTAGGTTTCAGGCTTTCAATTTTGTTTATGTATTGGGACTCTAATTCACTCTTCCCTTTCTGTTGTGAAGGTTCTCCAAAAAATCCACTTGGACACTCTCAGCAATTCCAGTTGGTCAGGGTGGGGGGGTTGCCTGATTTACTCTGTGCTTCAGGTGGTCCTGGCATGTCCCTGATCTAACCACTGAGCACTCAAGTCTCACAATGGCAACAGGCCTGCTTTTGATACCAGCTACAAGGGCAACTCCACCCCGACAGCCACACCAGAAAAGGATTTAACAGGCACACCTTTAATCCCAGCTAGCAGGGCAACTCCACCCCACCACCCTCTCAAGACAAAGATTTAGCTATCCAACCAATGAATCAATCAACCAACAGCCCAGGAGTAGATCTATCCTAAAATCTACCTGGCTGAAGTGCCCGGCTCCTACCTGTGCTTCAGGTGGTCTTGGAAGGTCCCTGATCTAACCACTGCACATTCCTAACCTTAAATTTTTAATGGTTTCAATGCCCAATCAAGAGATACAGACTGGGAAAATGTATTAAGAAACTGAATTTGTATTTCTGTTGTCAACAAGAAACACAACTCACCTTCAAGGACAGGCACCATCTTAAGGTGAAAGGATGGAAAAAAATATATTCCAAGCAAATGGTACCAAAAAGCAAGCAGGAGTTGCTATTTTAATATCAGACAAAATAGATTTCAAAGTAAAACTAATGAAAAAAGAGGTAGAGGGTCACTACATCATCATCAAAGGATCTATCAACCATGAAGATCTCACAATCATAAATATATATGCACCAAACTCAGGTGCACCAAACTTCATAAACACAATCCTGCAGGACTTCAGGGCACATATCAATCCTAGCACACTAATAGTAGGAAACTTCAATACCCCACTGAGCCCTTTGGACAGGTCAACTGGACAAAAAAATAAACAGAGAGACATCTGAACTGAACAATATGATACACCAAATGGGGCCTAACTGATATCTACTGAATATTCCACCCAAACAGCAAAGTATATACTTTCTACTCAGCACCCCATGGAATATTCTCCAAAATCGACCATATATTGGGACACATAGAAAACCTCAGCAAATACAAAAAAATTGAAATAATTTCATTCATGCTATCAGACCACAATGCTATAAAGCTTAATATCAACAGGAGAAAGAGCCCTACTAACTACAAGAACACATGGAAACTAAACAACACAGTACTGAATAAGGAATGTGTCAAAGGGGAAATAAAGAAAGAAATAAAAGCATTCCTGACACTAAATGAAAGGGATGGTAAAAATACAGCAAAACCTATGGGACACCTTAAAAGTAGTCCTGAGAGGGAAATTCATAGCCCTAAGTTCCTACATTAAGGAAAAAGAAAGATCACAAATAAATTACCTAACACTGCAAATAAAACACTTGAGAGGCAACCACAAATAAATCCTACACACAGCAGACAGGAAGAAATAATAAAAATCAGAGCAGAAATCAATGAAATAGAAACAAAGAAAAGAATACAAAAAATCAATCAATCCAAGAGCTGTTTCTTTGAAAGGGTAACAAGATAGACGTTTAGTGCACTTGACCAAAAGAAGGAAAGAAAAACTCCAAATCAACAAAATTAGAGATGAAAAAGGAAAGATCACAACAGATAGTGAAAAGATTCAATCATACAGAAATACATTAAAAGCCTATACTAGGGTATGTACTACTAAATTTGAAAACCTAACAGAAATGGATGAATACACTGCAGATACATATGACAAAGCATTGAATTCCAGAATATATAAACTACTCAGAAAACAACAAAGAAAGAAAACAAATGACCCACTCGAAAGATGGAGCAAAGAACTGAACAGAGACTTCACAAATGAGGAATTAGAGATGGCTGAGAAACATCTTAAAAAGTGTTCAATGTTGCTAATAATTAAGGAAATGCAAATGAAAACCACTTTAAGATAATCATCTCACTAAAATAAGACTGGCTAGGATCAAGAAAACAAATGATACCAAGTGCTGGAGAGGTTGTGGGGAAAGGGGAACACTCTATATTGCTGGTGGGAATGTAAACTCGTACAGCCACTATGGAAAGCAGTGTGGAGAACCCTTGGAAGACTCGGAATGAACTTGCCACCTGACACAGCCATACAA